>JBBYHM010351435.1:8335-23904 GCA_038381775.1 Adansonia rubrostipa
TGATAAAGCCTCATCAACATATAGGAATCTTTACGATGTATGGAATCTATGTCCTCGTTCATCCGATCCTATGAAAAATAGGTGAAGTAGGATTTAAGTTTGTCAGTAACATGTCATCTTCATGTGATCCTATTATAAGGTAGGTGAAGTAAGGTTTAAGTCTACCTCATTTGATCTCGTGTAGGGTAGACATAGTTTTGAGTAAGACACACTTTTTGTTTGATCCTGTACAGCACAAATGGAGTTTTAAGTAAGATACCTTCTTCGTTCGATCCTATGAAGGGTAGGCAGAGTTTTGAAAAAGATGCCCTTTTCGTTCGATCTCATGTAAGGTAGGCGAAGTTTTGAGTAAGTTACTTTATTCCCATAATCTTGTGTAAGGTAGGTGAAGAAGGTATAAGAAAAATAGCCATTTCATGCAATCCCGTGTAAGGTAGCTAAAGAAGGCTCACCTTTTTATGCGTCTTATTATAAGGTAAGTGAAAAAGGTTTTAAGTAAAATGGCCTCTTCATGCTATCTTGTGTAGGGTATGTGACAAAGTCTAACCTCTTTATCTAATCCTGTGTTACATAGGTGAAGAAGGCTTTAAGAAAAATAACCTTTGCATACGATCCCATGTAGAGTAGTGAAAAGAACTGACCTTTTTACATGATTCTATGTAAGGTAAGTGAAAAAGGCTGACCTTTTCACCTGATCCTGTGTAAGGTAGGTGAAGAAAACTTTTAAAATCCCAAAAGTAGATGATGGCTTTGGCCTAATTAAAATTAGCACCAAGCCTAAAAATAGATGATGGCCTCGATCTAATTGAAATTGGCACCAACCCCAAGAATAACTGATGGATCTATTCTTGTTAAAATTGGCACTAAGCCTAAAAGTAGATAATGGCCTTGACCTAATAGAAATTGGCACCAAACTTAAGAGTAACT
This sequence comes from Adansonia rubrostipa, assembly GCA_038381775.1. Taxonomy (NCBI): domain Eukaryota; kingdom Viridiplantae; phylum Streptophyta; class Magnoliopsida; order Malvales; family Malvaceae; genus Adansonia; species Adansonia rubrostipa. Next base: position 9,263 of record JBBYHM010351435.1, read on the forward strand.
GATAGCTTAACCTTATAAAATTGGCATTAAAAAATTTAAAAAGCCCAAAAATAGCTAATGGTTCAGTCCTTTCAAAATTGACACTAAAGAATTTGAAAGCCTAAAATTAAATGATGGTCTCAGCCTAATAGAAATTGGCACTAAGCTTAAGAGTAGCTGATGGCTCTGTTCTTGTGAAAATTGGCACTAGACCTAAAAGTAGATAATGGGCTTAACCTAATCAAAATTGCCACTAAGCCCAAAAGTAGCTAATGGCTTGACACCTATGAAATTGACATTAAAGAATATTCAAAGCCTAAAAGTGAAATACCACTTTTTCATGCAATCTCGTGTAGAGTAAGTGAAGAAGACTAACCTCTTCACACGATCTAGTATAAGTTAAATGAAAAAGGTTTTAAGAAGATGTCATCTTCATGTGATCTTATCCTAAGATAATTGAGATAGGATTTAAGATAACTTTATTTAGTTAAGCAGAAGGATTGGCTAAGTTTTCCTAAGTTATCTCTAATGTAGTTGGTGTATATATATATATGTAATTTTTTTTTGTAAAGAGGATTTATTATGGCCCAAACTAAATCATATTTTTTTATCATTGCCCTATTCTTAATTCTTAGCAATAGCTAACGAGGGGTAGCTACTGACACTTAATTTTATGTCAACCCCTTTCCTAATAATCAAAAAATATCAGAGACCAAAAACTTGTGGCCACCCAATAGGGTAGGCTTCCTTCAAGTGGATTGAACATTTTCAAAACATTTTTAGTCTTACTTAATTAGCCACAGGTGCACGTGATAGAAAAATCACCATTTCAAGGGTCTTAAAGAATGGATATCAGATAAAAAGATAAATATCAAGGTAAAATAATTAGCTTTTAACTTTATTCTTTTAAAATTTTAAATTTATTTTTGCAGATATTATCAAAGTCAAATTTTTTATTTTTAAAAATTTTTTGAGAATTTTTCATAAAATTTGAAAAATTGACTATCGTATTATATTTTTAATGATTCTTGTGTAGTATTTATATCGATATACACCTTAAAAACAACAAAAATATTCAAGGAAAAATTTCATATATGCATTTTAAACCATAAGGTGTCAAATTGTTAAATTAACTTACTAAATTTGAATTTTTCATAATATTGCAAGTATCATGCTTGTGAATTTTTTTTTCCTAAAAAGTTGTTCAAAATTTTAGATTTTTATCTTTATTAGTTTTATAAATTAATATTTTGACTAATATGTTGAATTTAATTCATTTTTATAATTTTTCTCGTTTTCAAAATACGAAATTTTCTATTCCATAAATTTTTTGGTAGGATTTTTTGAGTTTATAATTTTTAAAATTCTTTAAATATTTTAATTAAATCTATATAAAATCTTTTTTTGAAAATTCAGTTTATTTTATAAGTTTTGCATTTTTTAAAAAATAATTTCTTCATAAATGTTTTTCTTATAAAATTTTACGAGTTTAAAATTTTTAATTGCTTTTTTCTTGCATATAAAAATTTTCAATTTTTTTTTAATTTTTATATGGTTATTTATAAATTTTATTTTTAATGGGATAAAATTTATTTTTTTCTCGTTTCATAAGCCTTAGATCCTGTTAATTTTTCTAAGACCAACAAGCCCATCAACTTTCCAACAAGCTCAATAAGCCCATTTTTATTTTTTAATAAGCCCAAGAAGTTTATTTTATTAAATTTTTAAATAAATTTGTTATGTAAAATTTTATTCTTTGAATACATAATTTTTAATTATTACAATTAGTCCCTATAATTTCTTTTTATTCAAATTAAATTCTTTCTCTCTCATGTCTTTAGATGATGACGCTATGCATGATAACACAGGCAAAATTATAAAAATCATTAATTAAAATATTATAAAAATCAATAAATAAAAAAGAAGAGAAGTTGTAGAACTTAGTGGAAATGGCTAGAAGCCATTCGGCCAAGGGGTTTCAAGCACCCCTTGGCTGACTTGCATCCCTTATAAATAGGGGATGGTTTGTTCACTTGGAAGCCTTTAGCATTCATATGCAAAAAAACACTAAAAAAACACATAATTTTCTTAAGTTGTCAAGCTTTTTAAGTAAAAACACTTAGAAACTTTTTAGTTTTTATTACTTTCATATGTTTTTCTTCCTTTTATTGAGCCAAAATTATGCTTGTGCTAATGGATTTTAATCCATGTTGAAAGGCTAAGTATGATGGCTGTGAATAAATTTTCTTGATTTTATTATATTATTTAATTTTTATTACTAATATGTTGATTTTCATAAAGATTATTTTTGTTTGTCGATATGAATAATATTATTTTCATATATATATATATATTTTTTGTGCTAGTTTTCTTAATATTTTCATGTTGATTTATATTAATTTATTCCTTATTTATTATGTATTTATGCAAATTTATTTTTGGTAAAAATTATGATATATGTGTATATCGATATTCATGTAAATATGTGATGGAAAATTTATTTTTTTAGTGAAATACATGCTAGCCGAACTCACAAGTATGATTATGGGATGTTTTTTATTTTTTAGCCTAGTTTGTAATTATGAATATCTTAGGGACCAAATTGTAAAAATTGCAAAAAAAAATTTTTGGTCATCCAAGCTTGGCATAATCATGTAGACACCTTTAAAAGTGTTTTCATGCTTATTCTAATATATATAATATGTTTCATGCATTTTTTTCATTTTGGCATTATTTTGTAATTTTAGAAAGTTCAGGGACTTATTTGTAAAATTGTAAAATTTTTGTTCCATGGCCAAAAGTACTTGGCCGAATGTTCCTTGTGACTTTTGGTATGCTTTCCAAGTTGGTATTGGTGTACTTGATGTTTGATTTTAGACTTTAAATCATACAAGGACTAAATTGTAAAAGTTGCAAATTTTATTCTAAAGCCATGCTTGGCCGAACCACTCAGTGTTCTTTTAAAAATGTTTTTCTTTATGTATTTTAACATGTTTTTATGTGTTTTATTTATTTTTAACCTTTTTGGGACCTTTTACAAATTTTGAAAGTTTAAGGACTTGTTTGCAAAAAGATAGAAAAATGGTTCTAAGGCCAAGGGTGTTTGTCTTAACATTTCGTGTGATTTCTGATGTGCTTGCCTTTTTTATTTTTTTTTTATGTATTATGTTGTTTTTGATATATATTTCATGTAAGGACTATTTTGCAAGGTTGGAAAATTTTAAGGATCATTTAAAAAAGCTTGTATTTTAGAGTTAATGAAATATTTTTGACATTTTATGAATATTTCTAGCATTCCTCTAGTCCTCATGAGGGGTGTGGAAAATATCAAAACTTTTCATATTCCTATGGTTTTTTGGTAGGGGCACAAAATGTAATTTTGACAAGTTTAAGGATCCATTAGTAATTTTTGCATTTTAGATCACTTTTTACGTCTAAGTTACCCATTTAGGGTAAAATTATCACTTCATATCATTATCAAGTCCTTTGGGTTACAGGAATACTTATATATTGAAGGTACATATTAGTGGTATTTTAGTAATTTTCCTAAGATCAAGTCTTTTGTGATTATTGGAATACTTATATGTCGAAGGTGTACAGTAGAAATAGGTTCATTTGTCTATAAAGTTATAGAATCTTTGGGGGTATTGTAATACTTATATGTTGAAGGTACACCATAGGGACATTGTATTAATTTATTTTAGAATCGTGTCCTTTAGGGTTACCAAGATACTTTTACGTTAAAGGTCTACTTTAAAGGACATGTTGGTCATTTCGTGTAAATTTGGATCCTCAGAATCAAGTTTAGTATTTTTTGTCTAACCTAAATCTTAGGACAAATTTTATTATCTATTATAAAATTGGAATTTTTTAATTAAGGCAACGTCTCTGATGCTAAAATAGTATGTGCAATTTCTTCTAGCATATGAGAGAGATTTTACAAATTATTTTAATAACAAGATATCTTTTTAAAAAAATGAAATTAGGATTTTTTTCAAAGTTCATAAAAATAAAACCTTTTATATTCCTCTAGCTCTTTGCATTCCACTAGGAAAGAATGACAAAATTTTAAATATTCCTTTTGTCTTCCAATAGGGTATGGAAAATAGTTTGACCTTTCATATTCCTCCAGCTCTCTAGCAGGAAGATTTTTTGCTTTTCAAAACTATTAAAAACCCAATTTTCTCATTCAAAATAATAAACTACTTTCATAAAATTTTATTTTTAAAAATAAGAATTATAATTAAATATCGAATATTGAAACTGAATAAAAATCAAAATTTAAATTAATACATGGTTAATATAGAACCGACTGCCAAGAATCATGAGAAAGCCAATCTTTATTTGTGATTGTAACTTACTCTCAGACCCTTTCATACAATCTTTGGTATTCTTGCAGATTTTGATGTTTGTTTTTTATGGGTTTTGTAACCTCAAAAATATAAATATTGATAGGTGACCAATTTCACCTAGCCAAATTAGATTAATGGTGACTCCAAATTAAATATTCATTTTGTAATGACTATTTAGGGTTAAGTTCAGTGAGCGATTCATCTCGACAAATCGGTCCTTAAACATAAAGAATGATAAGATAATAATATGGCCTTTAAAAAATAAAGAATACAATATATAAATATATATATATAGGACTGAGGGGTACATCCACCTTTTAAGTCAGGCTGGTAAGGATTCATATTCGGGCTATGTTATGACAAATACTTCTCTTGTAAGAATATGATTTAGAAATTCATGATAAAAAGGAAACAGAAAATCGAATGGCAAATCATCTCTCAATATTGGACAATGGGGATGAAGTTGGCGATTCTATCCAAATTAATAAGACTTTTCCTGAAAAGCAACCTTTCCAAGTAAATTAAAAGGAATTACCATAGTATGCCGACTATGTCAATTATATTGTGAGTAAAGTTTTTTCCCTTGATTTAAATTCCAAAAAAAAGAAAAAGTTCTTGCATGATGTTAAGTATTATTTTTGCAATGAACCTTTTTTTTAAGCAATATGCTGATCAGATTATTAGAAAAAGTTTACCCAAGGAAGAAATAGAAAATATTTTGTAGCATTATCAATCATTGGATTGTATGGGTATTTTAAAAGAGAATGAACTGTAGCAAAAGTAATACAATTGGGTTTTTATTAGCCAATTTTTAAGGATGCTTACCAATTTGTTTTAAGATGTGATAGGTGTCAAAGAGTAAGCAACATCTCAAGGAAAAACGAGATGCCACTCAACAACATCCTAGAAGTAGATATTTTTTATGTATGGGGTATCGATTTTATAAGACCATTTATTTCCTTCTACAATAATCTTTACATTCAAGTTATTGTAGGTTATGTTTCAAAGTGGGTTAAATTAGCCACCTTTCTGACTGATGATTATAAGGTTGTTTTAAGTTTTCTGAAAAAGAACATCTTCACCCCTTTTGGCACACTAAGAGCTATTATTAGTGATGAAGGCTCACACATTTTATAACAAATATTTAAAGCCCTCTGTGCTAATTATGAGGTTAAACATAAGATAATCACAACCTATTACCCATAAACAAGTGGTTAAGCTTAAGTGTCAAACCGTGAAATGAAGAGAATCTTGGAAAAGATTGTTAGCGCGACCAGAAAAGATTGGTCCAAGAGGTTGGATGATGCATTGTAGGCATATTGAATTATGTATAAAACTCCCATTAAAATCTCTCAATGTAGATTGGTTTTTAGCAAATCATGTTATCTTCCGGTAAAGCTTGAACATAAAGCATATTAGGTCCTCAAGAATTTAAATTTCGATCTTCATGCAAATGAAGAAAAATGACTATTGCATGCTTGGAATTGGCAGTACAACACCTAATTAGTTCAAGCTTCAACATTGCAGTGTTAGATTCTTAGCACTTCGGCATTGAAGCAAAAGAAAAAATTTTACAAAACAAGGCACTACAATGCCTACATGGGGTGCCACAGTGCCTTAACTATTTGAGAGCTAACACTGTAGCACTAGCTTGTAAAAAAATTAGGGTTTTAAAACCCCTAAAACATATTCTTGCATTCTCAACCACCCCATCTTCATAAATTTCCCCCAAAACACTCTCTTCCTTCCCTATAACACTTTTCCTCCATTAATAATCATCATCCATACACAAACAATAATTAAGCACTTGGATTTTCTCTCATCTCTATGGCTTTATCTTCTCTACAAGTTTCAAGTAAGTCTTTTTTCAATCTTAGAAAGGATTTTTGCTTTCTCTCTCTACAAGATGCAAACAAAAAATCACAAAACAAGTACTTTTCTTTAAATTTTCATGATTTTTAAGATATTATCAAATGGGTCATCGTTGGGGCTAGTGATTATCAACTATATATGATCTAATTTAATATTCTATATCATTGTTTATGGAGATTGTGAACATTTTGATATTAGGTTCCTTTGATTAGTGTGTTTGGGTTAATTATTAGCTATTGATTGTCATCTTCAATCTAATTTTAGCTAAATTAATATTTTATATCATTGATTAAAGTGATTATAGAGATTTGGATGATAGGTCTTGTTAGATATTGAATATTGATTGATTATAGGGAATTTATAGTTTATTGAGATTTTTAAAGTTGTTAAATTGATTGGTGCTTCATAAAAATTAATTGCTTAAAGGTTCAAGTGTTACTACGGTGTTAAATTACTGGTGTGTAAAATTGGTGATTATCTAGATTTACTTAGTAGTCAAACATTTGAGATTACATGGTGCCAAAATGGACAAAAACAAGTGCTAGTAAAAGCCCTGTTCAACAAAAGTTTGTGTCGCAGAAACTTATCAGTGCTTTACCCAAGCACGAGATGTGAAAAACCCAATTGTATAGAGAGGTTTTAACTTAATTCCCAAAAATTATCTAGCCATTAAAAATATCATAGCCAATAGTAGATAGGAAAAATTTTGTGTACTTCCACAAACTGTTGTGTTACTTGTTGTTCATGCATTTTATACTAACGCTTGTGAACAGATAGGTAGTAAAGTTTTTATCCATGAACATTGGGTACAGATTAGTAGCAAAGCTATTACTATATTTTATAGCATATCTAACATTCAACATGATTATTCACAGCTTTAGATGGTAACGTAGATATGGAAAAAGTGAAGGATTACCTTTGCAAGCCTAACACCAATGAAAAACATCTAAGGGTGAACCCATATTCTTTAAATCTAATGCATTGCATCAAAATGATAAGATTTAGCTACATTTATAATTACTAATTTACTTCCCAGTAAGCACATAAGTGATGTCACCAGAGATAGAGCAATTTTGCTTTACTTCATCTTTATTACGATGTCGATCGATATCAACAAACTTATCCATTTAGTTATAATACGTATTACTCAGTCAAGAAGAGAGAGATTATGGTTCCCATTGACTACAATATGATTAGCAGAATTGGCCAAGAATTACCTATTCAGCCAACTAATGTTGGTGCTAATTCCTCATCTATTCCACATCAACCGAGCCAACTTCGAGCAACACTACAGTCAATCAATGCTTGCTAATTTCAAAGCATAAATGGCTTATTAGATAGAATGCAATCAAGCAATGGAATAAATGTTGCACTTCTTTAGCAATCAACTAGTCTTAAACATGACCAATTATCCTAGAATACCTCTTTTACCATAACTAACCTATATTGAGCAACTTGGCAAGAAGGAGAATAAGGAAGAAGATAATGATGCTTGACACTTTCTCTTACTACCATAACCATTAAATGGGGAGTATTCTTGATCTTACTTTTTTTAATTTTTGCATATTAGAGATAATGCTTTATTTGAGTTTGAGGGTGTTTTATTTATGAGTGGAGTTGAAGGTAATTAGCATTTAGTGTTCTTAAATTTTCATATTTTTAAGTTTTCTTAGTGCAATTTGAATTTTGGTGTTTCTATTTTGCATGACTCATTGAGGCAAAAACCCCAAGAATGATGTCCTAAAGCCCTTGAATGACACTTTGGATCAAATATTAGAAACCCAAAAAATAATCATAAACAAAAATAAGATTCTTGACTCGACAATTTAAATACAAAACACAAACCAGGAATACTAAGGGAATTGGAAACTTGACCCAATGCTTTAGTATCAATTGCAAACCAAGAATATCAAAAGTTGAATGCCACAAGATTAAACTAACCTTGACAAGTTCTAATGGAGTCCAAAGAAGAACTCAAAGAAATTTGCCTCACCAAGAAGACTACTTGTATTAATCATCCAAAAAAAAAGCCAAAAACTATTCTTAAAATTGCAACAGACTATTTATAGCCAAAAGACAAAACCCTTAGACATACTAACAAGTGAAACTCGTATAGGCCTTTAGATGGCTAATTAGAATGTCAAAACAAAGCCTCAAGCCCAATAACTAGTGTTCCAAAGCATGGGCCCTTGATATAGATACTTAAAACAATTAAAAAAACATGTGACAGGCATGTGCCACTTATTAAAAAGGTCTGGCCCATAAGTAAACAAAAGATAAGCCTAAAATCAACATTTAGCCCAATCACTAAATAACTTGCTCATACGCCTGAAGCAAGTTAACTAAAAGTGGCTGATTGAAGCCCATTTCCTCCCTAAATTCTAAGTCCATGCCATCTCTATCTTTAACTTCTTGTATGCATAGCTTCTTGATTAGTCCTTGCATATCTTTTTGTAGTTGTTTAGCCTGAGCTCATGTAAGATGTCCACTCAACACTTGGAAGTTCTTTGGAACATCATTTATAGTGTCATTTGTAATATCCTCTATGTTGTCTTACATTTGCTAGATCACATCACTCATGCACTAAGTTGAAATGCTTAAACTTATTTATGATGAGATCCTTATCTAATGATGAGAACTTTGTTATTGATTTATCTTGATTCTTGGGAAAATATAAGCATGACTTGGTTTATGATTAGATTCTTTTATTTTTCTAATTGTTAGGATATGATTTTTGAAATTTTGAGCACCTAATCTCTTACATTGATTTCTATTTCTTCTTTGAAGACTATTTATGTTTATGTGAATTGCAATTATGTCTAAAAGCCTACAATTTGTTTAATTCTCTCTCGAGGTGAAATCCAAGACAAAACTAAGTTGAAAAAACAATTTAGGCCATCTTTAGATCGTTTGAGCCTTTCTAAACCTACCTCTATATATTTATTATTAGTTACCCCATTTTAGCCTAATTGATAAATATCTTTTTCTTTTGATTGTCATATATTTCAGTCTAGCCTAATAAGAAAAACCATGATCGACCTTCATTATATAGGCATGAGCATGAAATTATTTCAGAAAATATTATAAGCCTTGTTTAAATTGTGTTATATTGGTGAAGCAGTAAACAAAAAGAAAAAATAAAATAAAAGAAAAAAATGCAAAGTTGTTTAAATAAATAAAATGAGATGAAAAAGAAAATGTTATGAAAAAAATGGTATGTGCTTCAAAATATTTGTGAATGCTTATCAAAATATCTGGAACAATGAAAAGTGCCTATAGGTGAATTAAGTTGAAATATACCTTTTATCCTACCTTTACTCGAGCCTTTCATTACAAGCTTAATAAAATTCTACATTATCTTGGATGAGATGTTAGTCTATATTAGTGGAAAGAAAGATTAAAAGCAAACATATGGGAATCTAGTATTAACTTTTAGTTTGCATTGGCATTAACTTATTCAGGGTTGCATGCAGTTATTTGTAAAGAGATCATACACATATTGGAAATCCATTTAGAGCATTGAGATTTATGATTAAATCAAAGCATTAGTTTGAATTATGTTTGTATCTATCTTAAGGTGGGATATCAAGATGACTTTAAAGGAAAATTAAGGTAATCATCATTAGAATACATTCATTTCAATTCGTGTTTCATTTTATTTCATTTAGTTAATTTTTATCCTTCTATTTTGTTTTGCTTGAGGACTAGCAAAATATTAAGTTTGGGGTTGTAATAACTCTATAAAATAGATCTATTTAGTCTTATTATGTGCATTAAATTAGCTAATTCTTAAAGATTTTTATTTAGATTTCATTTACTTTTAGTAGTTTTTAAATTAGTTTTATTTACTTTACTTATATTTAAATTACTTAGTTATTTAAATGCTTTTCATATTTTTGTAGGGAAAAACCCGAAAAAGTTTCCAAAAGTGCAACAACATAATAAAAAAGTAAAGTGGACTCAATCAAGCAAAGTGGATTTAGTTTGGTAATTTCCAAAAATAAAGCAACTTACAGACTAAGTTTTTCCTCTTCAGGGTTTTGCCCATATGTAAGACTCTTGGATTAGAATTAGATATATCTCAGATACTCTATAGTTTTATTTTTCTCTAGTTTTCTGAAGAGAAACAAAGCCATTAGGATTTTGCAGTTGGAGAAGGATTGAAGAAGTCGAAGATCGAGACTTGACAACTCTTAGTTTTCTCTTTTTTTAATCTTTTTATCTTTATTATAATATTTATAATGGTGAAACTCCAGTGTTTTGTGTTTTATTTAATCAATATGAACTAAATTTATTTTTCTAGGGTTACAATAAAACTCAACATGTAGTTTGGATTATTCTGTTATCTTTTCTTGATTTAATGATTATTAAGTTATTTATTCAATTTTGTTATTAATACTTCTAAGTGATTGACCACCAATTAGATTGATTTTGTAAGACTAATGAACTTGGAAAAGGGAATTTTGTGTTCAAACCTGGATTGAATAAAATATGTTTCATATTCATTTATTAGGACAAATTAATCTATATGTTAGATAGGAATATGCTAGCATGTCATATGTAACCAAATTAGGGTCTAAGCTTAATGAGTTTTTTTTTTTAATTCAATTTGCATAGGAATATAGTAAATTAGTTATAAAGACATTTTTATAAAACCATTGAAAAATACTTATAAATTAGAACTATACATTAACAACTTATTATTATTAGTCAAGTTAAGAGAGTAAAACATGCTAAAATAAAGTGTTTAGGGAAATTGTAATCATAAGCTTTTATTATTGATTAAGTAAACCCTATTTACGTTCTTTGTTATTTAGTTAAATTTAGTTTAACTTTAATTTTATTTAGTAATTTTTTAATTAATTGCATGGATAAGATTAAATTGTTTTTAGCAAATTTTAGTAAAATTCCTTATGAGAATGACACTTTACTTCATCTCTATATTGCTTGTTCACGATACATGCAATAATCACATATGTTTTTCCTTATGTGTTTCCTCAACAAGGTTTACACCAAGGGTTATCCCTTTTCTCCTTATCATTTCATTTTAGTCATGGAAAAGATATTGACAAGCTTCTGTTATTTCACATTTGTTTTTGCGGATGATTTGTTGCTATTTGCAAAAGCAAACATGGATCAAATAACTATGTCTACAAAGTGCTTGCATGAATTCTCAAAAGCTTTAGATCTCGAAATTAGCTTTTCTAAATTAAAACTGCTTGTTTCTCCTAATGTGGACGCCTTCTTGACACCTAACTTAAGCAATTCCTGTGGCATTCCTCTTATAAATGACTTAGAGACTTATCATGGGGTTCCTATTTTTAGAAGAGGATATCTAGAGCCATTTATGCTCATTTGGTGGATAAAGTCATGAGGGAATTGGAAGATTGGAAAGGAAAGGTCTTATCTCCAGTAGGTCGTAAAGTCCTGGTTCAGTCCACTACAATAGTCATTCCCTTGTATATAAAGCAAACAAGTTTGATACTTGTTTCTATCTGTAAGCAATCAGATAGAATTAATAGTAATTTTTTATGAGGTAGATCCACGGTGCACTCTCATAATCTTTCGGTTAGCTAGGATAAAGTCTGCTATCATAAAAGCAGAAGCGGTCTGGGATTAAGGAAAGCACAGAATAGTAATATCGCAATGCTTGCTACATTAAGTTGAAAGCTCCATGTTAGACATGAGGCTATTTGATGTGCATATTTTATGAAAAACACTTGAGGGATATGTAGTTCATGGATGCTTTGCCTGTGCATTTTCCACTTGGCATGGTTTTCTTTAGACCAAAGATTGCATAAAGCATGGTTGCAAGTGGAAAATTGGAGATGGACATAAGGTTGATTTTTATGAAGATTAGTAGGTAGGAAATCAACCATTACTAAATTCTATTTTGGATAGATCATTACCATAGTCAATGTAATTGAGAGTGGCAGACGTTATGGATGGGTCAGGTGGGCAGAACCTGGATCTCTTTAATGGACTTTTTCCTGCTTCTAGAGTTCAAGAAATTAATGCAGCACAGTTGGCTACTTAACAGAGGCAATCTGATCATTGTTATTGGGGACTTAAGCGATCTAGGTTGTTCATAGTCGCTTGAGCTTATGACAAAATTGTTCATGCAAAATTCAGTGGCGTATGTTGCAAACGACTTATATATGGTTTGGTAATTAAGATATCTTAAACGTATTAGATTTTTTGTGTGGCTTGTCGCTTTGAATAAACTAAACTCCAATCAAGTCCAAAAACATATGACTGCTAATCCTACTTGTCTATGTTGCGGAGATACATTAGGATCCATTGATCATATTTTGAGAAATTGTATTGTAGCAAAAGAAGTTTGGATGGTGCTACAAGTGACTAACGGGCAACTGAATTTCTTCACTTCTCCATTTGTGAATTGGTTAAAATGAAATTTCTTGTCTTCTGTGGTGTCAAAGTTCCAAGTTTCAAGGGAGTACTTTTTATCACTTTAATATAGGGGTTATGGCAAGGCAGGAACACGGCTATTTTTCAAGGGGAAAAAAATAAGAGCTTGTCAGTTGTATATGCTAAAGATTATGCTCTAAATATTGTCAATGCCATGACTGGTTTGACGTCCTAAATAGCCTGAGGTGTGAAGTGGGTGCAATGGTGAAAACTTCCATTGGATGTTTTCATTTTGAACATAGATGGAGCTCTTAAATGGACTACTATAGGGCTCCGGCTGGTGGTCTAATTAGAGATGAAAATGGTGAGTAGTGATAGATTTTTTTATTTTCTACAGGTTCAATAAACAATTCGCGAGTTAAACTTTGGGGGCTTAGAAAGGGTCTACGTCTGGCAAAATTATATGGCATTCAAAAGTTTATTATGGACCTTAATGCTTCTATGGTGTTCATTACCTAAACCAGAAGTTGGGAGACGATAACCCTTTTGGAACACTGATCAATGATTGTTATGATCTTATCAAAGGAGGGTGGATCATTGTTACAAGACACCTTTTCAGAGAAGGAAATCATTGCCCTGATCATTGAACTAAATAAACTCAAGACAGCTTATGGTGTTACTCGACTCGAGAGTCCTCCTATTAGGATTATACCCTGTTACAAGTTGATGCTTGTGGCAAGGGTTACATTAAATGTAATCTTTTTTTTAATCTTTTAGTACCAAAAAAAAATAATATACTATAATATTAATGTAACATATGCATATATACACAAAAACAAGAAAATTGTCGGTGCTACAAGGTTGAATAGGTTAGTGCTAAAGCAAGTTGGGACTAAAATACTGTCAGACAAGGCAAGAAGAGGAGAAGGCGAAGCCGTAGCACCATATAGAGAAAAAGAGTAAGTGGCTGATGGCGTCATGGTGTAGTGTGGCCTGCGGGTTTTTTCCTGGGATTTTGGAGGAACTAGGAGAAATTGAGAGGAAGCTGTTAGTTGAGTGAGAAAAGGGGAGTTCATTTGGGTGATGAGTAGTGACTGATGGGTCAAATCCATTTAGTGAGAAAAGGGGAGTTCCGATCGAAATATTTTTAAGGGGAAATTTTTCAGGAAAAAGTTTTACATTTGATTTTGGGAAAATTTAGTATTTTTAATAGAATTGAAATTTGTATAATTTTGATAAAATAATTAAAGTTAAATAATTGATTAATTATATTATTGATTAATTTAGGATTTTATATTTGACTTTAAGTAATGATTTAATTTTGTTTTGGTATTTGATTTTTCGTTAATATTTTAAATTTGCATTATTGGAGTATATATTAAAGGTGTTCTTGAATTGAATTACCTTCCCAACCCAAAGGCCTGCTCAATATTTATTAGAGTTTGGACAAAAATATTTGACACGAAATATGAGTTTTAGTAAAAAAAAAAAAACCCATTTAAAAAAAGGATCAGGCTTTGGCTTTAATATTTAAAGCTCGAGCCAGCTTGGCTCTGCTTGTTTTCAATTATATAAAATATATATTAGTTTTGTATTTATATACATTATGTAATTTTTATCATATAAAAAATAAATATATATAATATTATAGTATAAACATTAAAAAAATATTTTAAAGTCATTTATATTTTAAAACCTAATAAAATAAAATTATTAAATTATTAGAGATTAAATTTTTAAAAAATAGATTAAAAAATATAATATAGATGGACCTAAATGAACTTGAACTACTCACTTACAAATATAGATGGGCTTTAGCCAAGGTAATCAGTACCTTACCAGTGGGCGTATCGTTTTTGTTCGGTACAAGTACATACCGGTACCAGTGTATTTCGTTGTATCGTTTCGGATTTATCGAAGTTTGAATATTTTTAATTTATATATAAAAAAATATTTTTAAATATGAAATAAATGAGATTAAACAAATTTTATTTATTAAATATTCATCAATTATATATAATGTTCTATAAAAAAACTTCATCAAATATAAAAAATCAATATTAGTTAAGT
>JBBYHM010351445.1:0-23896 GCA_038381775.1 Adansonia rubrostipa
CCCAAAACCCAAACCTTAAACTTTAAACCCCAAACCCCTAAAATGTGTTTTTTCCCTTTCTTTTTTCATTTTTTAACTTATTTCATCATCACTAGAATTTTTAAGTAAAGCTAATTAATTAATTTGAATAAAAATTTAATAAATTTCTTCCAGAGCTAGTATATGAATTGAAAATATTTAATATCCATTTGAATTATAATAATTTGATAAGAATTTAATTTAGTAATAATTAATGGTAATTTTAAAATTAATTAAATTATCATTATATTTGTAGTTAAAAATTTGAGTAAAAATAAATAAAAATAAAAATAAAATATTAATAATTATTAATAAATATATCCATTCTTTATTTAAAATTAAAATTAAAACAACACTTTAATGAATTAATCTATACTTGGACAAATTGAAATGTAAGCGGGTGGTTTTTGAAACTTAAAGGTCTAAATGATATTTATATATTTTATATGTTATAATTAAATTTAAAATTTTTTATATTTATATCAATTTTAATATATTTATAATTAATATTGAATAAATTTTAAAAATATATTTATATTGTATCATATCATATTTTTTTATTTTCTATATATATATTAATGTAATCGTATTACTTAACCCTAAAAATGCTGGCAAAGGCCGAAGGGCAAAGGGTGTATCTCTATTCCACTCCCTTTGCTGAAAAGAGCAGCGTTAGGAATTTTCTGGGTTGAGCACTTCCCCTCAAATCTGAAATCTTAATTCTAAATCTAAACACAGTGCTGGCGGGAATGGAGGCTTCGGCACTCAATAAAAATTCTTCCAGTGGCACTGACCATGATCAAGAGCTTGCCTTGAATCGCGGGTGATTTTGGCGGTTGTTGATTTTTTTTTTTTATGTCTAATTCTTCCACTGGCTGGACGACCGATTATATTTTGTTCTGATTTCAGAGGCATGGACTCCAACCCTGAGATTTTTAGGGAAGAAGAAGTCAGGGGCATCTTGCAAGTTATTTCATCTACTGGAAATTTTTGGTATGAAATCTCTCTTTCCTTTTTTTTTTTAATATTTACAATCTCGTATATATATTTTGGGGCTACTTCTGAGATTGAAATCGAAACACCTCTAGAATGTTGTCAACCCATGAAGACTTGGTAATTCATACAGCGTAGTAGGGCTTGGCCACTCTGGATTAGCTTTAACTTTTTCTTTATGAAACTTTAGGGTCAGAAGAAACAAAAAACCAAAAAAAAAAAAAACCTTGAGGTCATGGAAGAACACTTATTCAGGTTGGTGTATAGCTTCTCTTGGCCCAGAACTTTAAAAACTTGTAGATGAAAGATGTGTTCTTCCTTGGTCGTGCTTAAGTTTTTGTGTCATTATGATTATTTTATGGGCAGGGATCTTAAATGTGGCCTCAATCAATGATTTGTTAAACGATGTAAAAGAGGAAAGTCACTGGATAAATCCTTTGGCACAATGTCAGAAAAGTAGAATAGCACTTAAACTACTTTAGGAGGCATGTTGGAGTAAACCAGCGCATTATTTGAACTTACTTGCTAGAATAGGAAAGGTTGCCCTGGATCCTTTCTTCTGGAGCATCAACAGATAACAGTTTATTTCATTTAGGATTTTGTTTAGGATAAATTTTATATTTTTACTTTAAGAATTATAGTTCAATTAGATTTCTGTTTAGGATAAGAGTTTTATTTCTTCTAGATTACTGCTTTAGGATAAAGTTTTATGTTTAAGAATTCTATTATCACTTAGGATAATTTATATTCTTTTAAAATAAGGTAATTATCGTTTTAGGATAACTATTATGCTTTTAAGATAGTTATAAGTAGGAACAAGAAATCTAGTGCGAGTAGGAGATTTAGTATCTAGTATAAATACCCATTAAGGTTTGACCTTTGAGTAATGTCTTCTTTTCTATTTTGATATTTTATCAAAAAGTTTCTTTTAGAACCTTAATTTATCTTTTGTTTCCGACTTCAATTATTTTTCAATTTTTTCTTTATTCTTTACTATCTCTATCATTCCTCCCTACATCAAATTGGTATTAGAGTGAAATAGATCCTATATTTGCTGTCTAGATTCAATTTTAGCTATGGTTGGACGTGTTAGAGACTATGGGAGAGGGAACCAGGGATAGTAAGGGGAATTGATTGAGTTGAGGCACACAATTGAAGAATTATCATGGGCTATACAAGCTTTACAGCGACAAGGACGCATGGGAGAGTGAATGGAGATTCTGGAAGGTGACCACAACCTTTTTGACTTGTAGGAAGGTAGTCTTGAGAATGTGTTGGATGAAGGAGAGCCTGAGAACCCTTCCATATTGTTGGACTTGCAAACTCTCCAATACGAAGTGGAATGGAAGATCCGTTGTTACAAGCTGTAGAGCTGAATGGCAGAGGAGTCAATGTCCAAGTGAATGATTTCCACACCGAGTTACTCGAGGAGGACTACTTGGATTGGGGAGTCACTGTAGAAACTTATTTTGAAGAAAAAGAACTAGAACTGCTAGATCCAATTTATGATGAATATAATGACGATGAGGAGTACGTAGAAATATACCCTGGATAAGGAGAATCCTTGATGATCAAGAGGTTGATGACTACCACTAGTCAAGATGATAAAAAAGACTTGTAGAATGGAGGCAACAAAGTTATAAATAAATCTGGTACAGATGAGAACTTTAAAGAACAACTTGTTTTACTTCAAATGTTGTTGGACGAGTTTGCTTTGTCAATTAGTGACAACTTGCCGCAGGTTTTGCCACCAATGAGGAGCTTTCAAGAAGATAAGTTGAGTGATGATGGAGAAGCTTTTGTTGATCACATCCAAAAGGTCTGTGAGGAGGTATAGGTAGATTTAAAAACGTGCAAGAAGACTCATGCAAATGTTGCCAGTCAACATGTGCGTTTCAAGGAATTTGAAGGGGTAGATTTGGTGCTAGTCCATTTGAGGAAAGAAGGTTTCTCTAAGGGTAATTCTCATAAGTGGAAATCTAAGAAGTTTGGACTGTGTAAAGTTCTTTTTAGTAGATACGAGCAATTTTTTTTTCAACTGGGAAAGAATGATGTAGTAGCGTCGACGGATAACAGTTTTATTTCAATCAGGACTTTGTTTTGGATCAAGTTATTATTTTGACTTTAAGAATTATAGTTCAATTAGATTACTATTTAGGGTAAGAGTTTCGTTTCTTTTAGATTACTGCGTTAGGATAAAGTTTTAAGTTTAAGAATTTATTATCACTTGGGATAATTTTCATTCTTTTAAAATAAGGTAATTATCATTTTAGGATAATTACTATGTTTTTAAGATACTTATGAGTAGGAATAAGAAATATGTGTGAGTAGGAGACTTAGTATTTGGTATAAATACCCATTAAGGGTTGACATTTGAGTAATGTATTCTTTTCTATTTTGATATTTTATCAAAAAGTTTTCTTTTAGGGCCTTAATTTGTCTTTCATGTCTGGCTTCAAATACTTTTTAACTTTTTCTCTATTCTTTGCTATCTTTATCATTCCTCCTTGCATCACTTCTCTGTTTGAAAATTGCTTCTTAGATAAAACATTCATATTCATCATCTTATTTTTCAATAACAATTTTTGGTTTGGATTTATGATTTTCTTCAAATTTCTTGAATATAGGTAAGCTTGTTGGCTTTGTCTTGTTGTCAATATGAAAAGTATATGTATTTTCTCTCCCTAATTTATTCACAGCTTGATCATAAAAGCCAAGGTCGACCAAGGAGTATAGAATCAATGTAAGCACACAAATTCTTGTTTTAGCAAAAGTTTTGTTATCCAACCAACCTTGTATGGTCGAGGCTGAGGTTAAGTTTGCCGTTTATGGCTGTCCACCGTGGATATTGAGACAAAATACATGCGACTTCTATCCTAAACTATGAAAGCGCAAATAAGCTGCATCCCTTTATTGGTGTCGTATCTGAGTCTAACATTGATGCGCCTCCAACACGCTTGAATACATATCCAACATGGCAAGATACCCAAAAAAAAAAAAAAAGGACATGGTTGGACATGAGAAGCAATAGCAGAAATTCAAACAAAAAGAGAGTGACGTAAAAATACAAAACATAGAACACTGCTAGTTGTCGTAGATAAAGCTGATAGCAGTGACTCCTCGACTAAAGGAATGGGGGGGATTCAAGATGATAAATAGGAATAGATATAAAAAAAATGGACAAAAGGTTGATTTGGCATTATGGTCTTACATGCAAAATATTGATGTTAGGCATTAAAGGAGGAAATGGTAGACAGGGGTTGCCAAATAGGGTTTTCTAAAAGAGAACGGAAAAGTAGCTTATGTAGAATGGGCTAAATAAAGAGTAATTAATATATTATAGGCTTATAAATAGTGTTGGGTATAATAAATTTTGAAGCATGTTGGCCCATAGCATTTGGTTTTAACATATTTAAAGTCCTATATTGAAGGCTATGCAGCCTATTTACACAGATATTTGCAAGATAATTAATTATCTCAATAATTTAATAATGTTTAAAACTTTTTGTATCTAAATATAATATTTTATTAACATGTCTTTATTTTTCAAAAATTGCTATATCACGGTATCAGCATGTTCGTGTTGTCCCATGCTGCACGTCTGTGCCCTAAATGATAAGGTTTTTAGCTTGATCACCACAATTAATCAAAGTTTTGAATTTGAAGTCTGTTGCCATCTGTTTTTCAGTTTTAGGAGATGCAAAAATGTGTTACAAGGGAGAAGTTAATCCACATTAACAATTATCTTCGAGATCATTAGCTAAAGAATTACCATTATCAAATGAGTTGTCTTCGTGATCATGTTCTTTTGCTTCTTTCTCCTTTTGATCTATTCTCACAAGCAAGTTACTTTTCCTTAGACATTGGACTTTCACATGTTCGTTTTGCTCACTCTTGAAGCAAGTAAAACCTTGCTGTCCTTTCTTCAATATTTGATTTCAAGCCCTTGCCTTTAGTATTAGAACATCAGAAGATTTTGTATTTTGGTTTGCATTAGTAAATCTTGTTGCTAGTTTGTCCTTGGTTGAAGCAAGAGTTTCTTAGTAGGTGTTTAGCTTAAGTTACTCTCCACTCAAAGTGTTGCTTGGAATGTGTCCCTCATGTTGCAGACAAGCAATCTAAGCAACGCTTTTTAGGTTTCATGCCTACTTTGAATAAGGCTATTGCTACTTTATATCTTAGACAAATTTACTCCTAATCATTAGCTCATCAAATCTTTGCCTACATTGAGCCACTGATTTGTTAACGACTTAAAAATAAGATCTTCATATACATCTTTGAACATATGGTGGCAAAATTTTCTTTTAATTTTCCCTTCATCTCATTTCATACGCTACTTTTGTTCATACCCACCTGGCTATATTACTTTACACCATGCACCATATTTTTGCCTACTTGACAAGCTTCCTCTTGGCAAATCTAAGGATCAGAATTTGCATGTAAAACCAATCAAAATCTATGTTGCTCCAACTTTTCTTTTTTTTTTTTTTGAAGTACCTATGTCTGAGATATGTTCGATGCATATTTGGATATGAGTATGGGGATATGACTCTCGAAGGACCCCCAAATACATGAAAAAACTTAGAAAAAGTTGAACATACTGTTTGTGAAACAAACGAATATCAGACATTCACATCCAAGCTTGAGTAACATAGGTCAAAATAATTTTGATTAGAATTAAGTTGGAAAAATATTTTAGGATTGACGATCCTATCATGATTTTAGGAAATATCAAGGTCTTGGGTTGCTCTATCAAAGTCTAGAAACTCTATCATGATTTTCATATTTATTTCTCCTACCACTTGACGATCTTGGGTTGCTCTATCTTTTTGCCTTTTGAGGAAAGGTTGACTAGTTAGTGCATCACTAAGTTGTTAGCTTGGATTGGAGAAATTTTTTGTAACACCTCTTCCATCTTGGACAACAATTTGGCTTCTAGTTGACGTGCACCCCCTCAGAATTGGATTTCTTTTTTTTTTTTCATTGATTAAAAACTTAAATCTTCTATGGCTTTCAGCGTTTTTAACCTCAAGTAAAGCAAGAACCTTAGGATTTTTTTTAGCTATGATACCAAATTGATGTAGGATAGCTAGGTGAGTTTTTGGTAATTTTCAAATTTGGATTCTTGTGAAAAACAGAGAAAACTGATTAAACAAAAAAAAAATTCTAAAAGCTTGACATTTGTGTTTCCTTAACTAAGGTTGATTGCATCATGAATTTAAATGAGCAGTGTTGCTAAATATTCACTTATAGTAATTTGTCTCTCGGAATAGAAATAGTACATTTTTATTTTCATAGACTCCTAGCTAGAAATAATGTTGTCAAGGCTTGCGCCGAGACATGCCTAGGTGTTGTGTTGTAGCTCCATACATTAAAAGTGTCTCATACCATTTCGGACGAGGCACATTTGATCAAGTGCACACCTGGTGCTCTTAGACATGCTTTTTGGTAAGGCGCTAGGCACCCAAAAAAAAAAAATGATTGATTGAAACTTTCGTTATTTTAATGCTTACAACGATAGAGGGACTAAAAGGAACTTATCATCATCAGACAAAAGGAGAGGGGTATGGACCTACAAAAGGAAAAAGATTCATGCCCTCTACTTAACAAATGAACGAATCAAGACAATATCAAACTGGGAGGAAGACTACGACTACTGTTAGACCAATTCAACTTAAGGCATTTGTGTGCACAAAGAGGGCTAGTTCGCTTAAAGCTTAAGCGCTATGGAGGGGGAAGTTAATTGATCGCTAAAAGAAAAGGCTTGTCATGAAGAATAAGCCTATTCCCATGAAAGGAGGGAAGGTGACTGGTGCTAATCCATTGGTCAAGGGAAGACTGACATCAAATTTGAGACGGGGTGGGAAGACTTGCTACGATGGATGCATAAGGGCCGGGAAGGAGGGGATTGCTAAAATTGGAAGAGCATCCGAAATTAGTCCAACACGAATATACCTTAAGGGTAAGAGAGACCGGCTAACTTGTGATATGCTAGTCGATAATCCCTTCCTTTATCAGATAAGCAGCATAGTTTGTGTTGTTGTTGCCCATACCCCTCCCCTTGAGCATTCAAGGTCAAGGGGCTTCTAGAAAGCAAAGTCTTGCTTCGCTTGCCTTTACTCACGAATAAAGGGGAACATCATTCCTTTAATAGGAAAAAAGAAAAAGAACATTATCAAACTCTAGTTCTCAATGTTTGAGTATTCAACTACAAATTATGGATCATAAGGAAATCATCCATATTGGCCAACAAAAGAAAAATAAAATTTTGCATGTTTTGTAGGATAAACAAGACTACGCTTTAAAGTTTATCATCAAAATTATAATCTTAAGCTTATTTTATACATACGCATAGGCACATGTAAAAACACACAAATATACATATTGTAGGTGCTTTTTGTGTCTTGCATCTTAGGCAATATAATGGGTTGAACGCCTACAACGCACCTTGCTCCCTCGACAACAACAGCTAGAATTTTCAGTTGGACTGATGCAGCAAAGTAGTAAGTTAAATTAAGAAAAAAATAACAGAAGAAAAGCTGTTGATGACAATTAGAAATTTCGACAGTGCACAATAATATGGTTGACATGTTTTAAAAAACTATTGCAAAAGAAAGATTACATCCCTTTATACAAGGGTCCTAAGGAAACTAGTTCTTAGTAGGCTACAACTAGGAGGTGCTAGCTAGACTCCATCGTAAGTATTCTTAATGATGAAGTAATACGAGAGAGGAATTCTTCATCCTAATATTTTCTTAAGGGCTAGGTAATCAATCATAGCTATTTATTGGAAATGCACCCAGAAAATGTTTACTCAATATACACAATTATCATAGTAAGAAATAATTATCATCCTATTCAAGTTCCCAAGTTAAGTCTTCTTTATTTTCCTGCCAATTTGAACTGGTTTCCTCCGTTTATTAACTATTAAAGGCTTATTGGATCTTCTATCATGGACTTATCTTTAAAAGGTTTGGGGTGCATTCTAGGAAGAGAATTTGATGGTTTGATTTAGCGGAGGTATCCCTTGCTATCCCACTCTCAATATATAGTATATACCCCCACTGCCACCCCAATAATAGATTGTATATTGAATAAATAGTTTTACTTTTATGGTTTTGTAGTTTGGAGTTGTGTTAAGGATTTATTAGTTTTGTTGCATGTTGAACATTTGTAGTTTTATTTACTTTATTGTAATTCTTTTTTTTCTTTTTAGGATAACACTTCTTGTTGAATTTAGTGTCTTTTTTAATCTTAATTAATTAGTTTAGTTAGCTTAAAATGTGGTAATAAAACAAATAGAATTTGAAATGCGGTAAATGTTATCATATTATTTGGAAATGCATATTGGAATGCTATTATTTCAATTTACATTTAAATTATAACTGCTTTTATTCATAAGAAAAGAGAGGTGGGGATCATCTTCCTCTTTGGATAACAATGGGCAGTGGTGTGAAAGAATTTCCTTCCCTTAGCGGATTTGGCGACGGTCAGGGGGTCGAGGTGGGAAATGGGTGGGAAGTGGATTTCCTGTCACATATTTGCCTGCTGCCTTACCCACTAGCAGTTATGGTGCAACAATGACTTTAAGAAATATTTACACTCTTAAGTTGAAAGTTGAAACCAATTAATAAATATAAATCAAACTCTGTGGCACAAGGAAGAACCAAACTGAGATTGTACATTCAGAATCTGCAATTTCCTGCAACCTAAAATTCCAAAATATCCCATAAATGTAGAAGAAATAATTATCTAAGAACCTGCTTCATCAACTTTTACAAATAAAATTTGAGTCTAAAAAGAAACTATTAAAGCCTGCTGAGGCTCCAAACTAAGTTTATCATCGATAGACATGTGCCCATTAAGGCTTGGGGTACTCGAAAAGCTTATGCTTCTAAACGGCCTTTGAGGCTGCGGCTAACATGCTTAATGACATCTTAATGGACATGGCAACAGCACCAAAATGACTCTTGGATGACTATTGTTTTGATGCTTGCTTATCAATTTTTGCTCTATGCAAATGGCATCACGTGCCAACCATGTGATCCATGCAGTATTTTCCTTGCTGTTGTTGCCCTTATACCGCTGCCACTTTTAGAATTGCTTTTGTTGCCACCATTTTATAATATTACACTGGTCCAGCAGTGGCCATAATGTTTTTTGTTGCTATACTTGCTGCAGCAATATCTGCATGATAATTCCTGCTGTCTCACATTCACTTGCATGTTTTTATTACATTTATGCATTGATGCCACTAGCATATTGTGAAAATGAAGTTGTTTTAGCTATGCAGTGTCTTGTGGTAACATGTTAAATTATGCTGCAAGCAGCTTCTGAAAATAAAACATTTGTATATATATATGTATGTTAAAACAGATTGCATTGGAAATTAACTGAAAGCTATACGTATATGTATGTATAACTTTCAGTTAATCTCCGATTCAATCTGATTTTCTTGACGTGAGTCTGTATGATGTTGACAGTGGTAGTTGGCATCTTATGGTTCTGCCTGAATGTAAAGTTAATTTTACTTGGAATTATCAGTTTTGACAGATTTATAGAAACATGATTGTCTGTCAGTTAATTTTCCCCAAATTCCAATTCTGTCCATCAAATATATTGTTATGCGTCGTGCATTTTGGTAAACGTTTGTTGTTTATGGGTATTATGGGAATATGAATAAGAATAATGGATATTTTAATGTATAAAGAGATAATTCTTGTTTTTGTATTCTACGCAGGCATAATTGGGAGAAACTGAGGAGCATGCTATCCTTTCAGTTGAAACTGGTATATTTTCTTGGTCTCTTTGAAATGAGATATAAATGTTTTGGTTTTTGTACCTGAACTTGGTATTGTAATGGACTTATTGCTCTATTGGATTTTGATATTTGATAATATCTTTTTTCTTCAGTGTTTTCTTCATGTAGACATGATCCTTATTTCTGTAATTTATCATTAAGGTTTTATCTGAGTATCCTGAGGTAAAAATGACAACCGATCAACAAATTGGCTCGTTGGGTGAAACTTACTTAGAGCTGGTTACTCGGCTGGATGAAGGTACTTTCTAAACCATTTTTTTTCTTATCCATCCCAAACATGAGTAAAATTGGCATATTAAAGCATCCATGTGATCTTAAGAGGAAAATAAACTTAGCAACGTTGATTCTGAGGGGTCTGTGAGTACACTAGTATTAGATGAATCTATGTTCCAGTAGTGCTATTGCCCTTCTACTTGGAGCTTGGATGCAGACAAGAAAGTATCAATAATTTTTTTGTCTTTTCTACAGAGGCATTTTTATAGATGTGCTCAAGTGGGGTTGTATGTGATTTATGAATCATTAATGCCTTTGAAAATACCCAATATCATTTTGATCTTTTGACTTTTCTTAGGTCCTGGGCAAAACTTGAGGCTCTTGTATATTGATTTATCTGGGAGCAGTTCATACTTTGTTGATTATTTTTTTTAACTCGTCATGATGTTGATTAGGTTGGCTTGGTTAAAGCAAGTGGTAAAACAGATCCATAACATATAGACTTGATTTGCTCAATTGAAAATTATGGAAAAACTTAATGTAGATTTCTTTTTAAAATTTTAAGCAATTCTCAACTTTTTCATATTGTTAATTTTGATTTGTAGAAGCTTCTTATTTGTTCTCGTCAATTTTTCTTGCAATAGGAATGGAAGAGTGTTATGTTATTTCTACGTATGTTATGATAGGGATGCAATGGTCGAGTCAATTTCTTTAGAAGGGCATTTTACATATTTTTCAGGAAAATCACACATGCCATCCTTAAATTTTAACCCTCATAACTAAAACATCTCTCAGAATTCTTATTTTAACCATGAAGTGATCTTTTAAAAAAGTTAGAATGAGATCTTTCTATGGTTTTCAGTTAGGTAAGATGTTAAATTACCTTGTCAGCTACCTCTTCCTGTAGACATGTAGTCCTACATGTCAGTCCATTTGGCAATTTCTAATGTAATTAATATTCTGAATGGAAAGTAATTGAACTCAAAATTAACAAAAAGAAAATCTGAAAAGCAAAAGAAAAAAAATATCTTCTTGGAAACCAAATGGAAACTTTGTTCCTCAAATAGCACAAGACAAAATAAACCTATAATTCTTTTCTCTCTAATTTAAACAATGCTATCTCATTTGTTAAAACGGAAGAATGTGACATCCCCAGTGACAGTGCTAACAGTCTTTATGGAATCTCCATCATATCAAAAGAATTAAGCATTTTGCTTGATTGGTCAAGTATTGTTAAGTAATTATTTGAAACTTAAGCAGATACTTCATGTTTGGCGCAATGCTATTATATATTGGCAATATAATTCTTGAGAGCGAGGGCATTGCGGGTTTGGAAAGGGGTATTGAATCTTGTGAGATATTGTGTGAGAAGGAGAGCGGCCAGTTGGGGGGAGGGAAGTGAAGAGGTTTAGTAATTTGGGTTTATTGGGAAAGTGAAGGTGGGATGGATTTGGTTCATTTCTTTTGAGTATTATGCTAAATTTTTCATTTCAAATCCTTAATCCAATGCAAATCACTTTGTTATTGAAACTGTAATAGCTTGGTATCAGTCATTGCTTGTCATTTTCTCTTTTTTTCTTTGTAAAATTAGGATTGGTAGTTTAGATTTGTCTAGTGGCTAACATAGTTGGAGCTAAAAAGAGAAGGATTTGAGGTTATGACTCATGAGAGAGATTTTTAATTTGGATTGGGTTAATAACACATGTAGTACCTTAGTTAGAGTCAAATGTTCGATCTGGTTATAAAGTTTAAAAAACGCTAGTAGTTTGTGAACTTTGCTTCTGTTTATCAATTTGCACATGAGATTAACGTAATTTGTCAAATAGTGATGTGTCCAAAAACAACCAAAAATTTTGTTGTGTTAAAATGCCAAATCTTTTTTTTTTCTTACTTTTGATTAACTTCTTTTTTTTTTTTTTTGACCTTTTGATCATCTTTTCTGCTATTTTTATTTCTGAATATAAAAAAATAAAGAAAAGTCCGAAAAAAAAAAAAGTAAATTCAAAGAAGGGAAGGGAGAAAATGGGGGAGAGAAGGAAAAGGAGGGAAATAGAGGAAAGGAAGTAAGAGACAGGAGGGATGGAGGCTGGCTAGCCTGAGGCTGATTGGTGTCGATTTGCCATGGGCTAGGCAGATTTCACCGATTGGGCTAGGCCAGAATAGCGTAGGACAGCCTTCCCCCTACCTTCTCTCTCTCCCCCCCCAATTGTTTCTGTTTTTTAACCTTTGAGGTTTTTGGTTGAATTATTAGCTTTTTACAAAAAAGTCAAAATAAAAATGAAAATGAAAAAAAAAAAAGATTTTGCATTTTTACATGTGGTAAATTTTTATTTGTTGTTTGTGGGCATATCACCCATTTGACTGATAGAGTTAGTATCATGTGCAAACTGATAAGCGGAAGCAAAGTTTAAGTGCTTCATTCCAAATTTTAAAATTTTAGGTATTGAAAAAACATTTGACTATAGTTCGGGTACCAAGTGTGTAATTAACCCGTTTGCATTTGCTACTCTTTTGTTGGTGCCGCTGATTTTAATGATGTAAATTTGAGTATGGTAGATTGCTTTTTCAATGAAGTTATTTACCTGGTGAACGTAGAAGTAAAGAGAGATTAATCAGAGAGAAAGAGGAAGAAAGGAAATGTAACGAAGTTGGGCTGGCTTTTTAATTTCTTTTCATTTTTCATAAAAATTGTTTTTAATTCATTTAGGTTATTAGTTTCTTTCATAGTTATCATGTTTGATTCAGTATACATTAGTTGTTCTGAATAAGGGAGCAAGCAATGTGAAGATTAAGGACCACTGGCCTGGCCATTCCTGTTAAATGGCATGATTATAACTTTCATGCTTCCCACCTCCATTTTGAAAAATAATTTTTGGAAAGTCAGTCTACAACACTAGACATGGTTTGGGAGCTGAAAGAATTGATCATCATAAGAAAACTCTTATTACAACAGGAGGACTATCATGAGTAGAAGTCCAAACAACTAGTTTTTGATTGCATATTTGGCGCACTCATCAAGCATGACCTTCCTCTCTAGCATAGTGAAGTTTTCTAGAGATTATACCCTATGAAGAGTATTGCAATACTTCTCGAGAGCAACCATGATAATAAAATAATAAACTAAAGGTGCAATATTCTTTGTGAAGTGCTATAATCTACAAGCACAGGCTGAAATCTTACTCTAAAGGACAGTAATTTTGTAAGTACTAGGACTTCATTTATCTTTTTTGAATGTATTCCAAGAAATGAGCACTTTATGGCACTGCTTCTCTTCCTTAAATGTGCAGTTGCTGCGCTAAATTGCACTCTCAAGAAATCTCTCTCTATCATAAACACAAACAGCCACACACTATTTGAAAGGATGGTGGCACAAAACAGAAGCAAGGGCATAGAAAAATCACTGACAACAGGAAGGTAACTGGAGTGACAACGGTAAGGTAAGATGGGCTGAAATAACTTGAGCTTTCAGCATAAATTAAAAAAATATAAACGCTCGAGTCTTAAGAGTGAACACACATACAAACGTGTTAGATAGGGATGGCAATGGGGCGAGGCAGGGTTGATTTTTACTACCCTGCCCTGCCTGACCATCAAATACTTTCATCCCCGCCCGACCTTGGCTAAGCTTTTGTTCATTTAAGTGCCCATCCCTGATTGGGGCAATGCTATAATGATCCTACCGCGCTGAACCCTGCCCTTTTGAAAGGAAGGTAAATTTTCCTAAAGCTGAAATCCAAACTCTCATTAAGATCGATGGCGTGATAATACAGATTAAGTGTTTGAGTTAAGAAGCTGAGTTAGAATTTCTATTGTTATGTTAGGCATTAACTCATACCCATGTTAATCTATCATGTCAAAATAAGCATGAGACCTATTGCTAAGTCCTTTAGCAATATGCTTATTAAGCTTAAAAACACATAGAACGTTTGTTAGAATATGATAAGAATTTTATAAAGAACAATCTGAAAGGAAATGGAGGGAAATGATGTAGTTAAAAAAAGTGCATTTGAGTTATTCAATTCAGAGATGTCTTCCTCTTATAACTTGAGCATAATTATAGAAGATTAAAGGACAAGAAGTATAATCCAAGTATAAGGTACACTTGGTTCTTGCTGGTTTTCCAAATTACTTTAGGATAACAAGTTGAAAATGGTTCATGTTCGGAAAGTGCTTTCTTTGTTGGAGAGTTGTATGTTGTAGTATACTTTTTTTAATTATTGCTGTTTTAGTACCTATGATTTTAAGTTTTATGTTACTGTTGTTCAAAAATTTTACAACTTTAGTTTAGCTGCTCCATTAAGCCATGAATTCTCTTGAACGCGATTTCTACTAGGCAGGCTCATACTAGAACTGCTTAAGGATGCTGATTATTATATCCTCCATTCTTGCCAGTTGCCTCTTTCTACTTCTCCATTGTTACTTTTATTTAACATTACTGGTTTCCATCTCTACAATTACCCAGGCATTTGCAAGGGACGGGCTGCATGTTCCTTGTTGCTAATGTGAATCTTTTGAGAAGGTTGAAGTTTGGTTTTGAAGGAGTTGCTTTGGCATTAGATGATATTCATAAGGGATACTTTCAAATCTCTCTCTCATTTTAATCCTCATCAGGCAAATAGCAAGAGCTTTTCTTGTTGAAGCTTGCTACATTTTCTCTTTATTTAGTGACTACCTTAAAAGGGATTTTACCTAATGTTTTAAGGAATGCAAGTGATCTTCAAGTGGTGCTTATGCTGGAGTCTATATTCTGGATTATAGGTGATTAATTAAAGAATAATTTGGTCTCTCTCTCTCTCTCTCTCTCTCTCTCTCTCAAGCTTTTTGAAAATAGTAAAGTGAGAAAATGGACTTTCTTTTGTCCTTTGGCTGTTTTAACTTTCATTGTCTATTAGATCATCAATTGTTAATTGGTAATAGTTTTGCACGTCTTCTGTTACTTGTCAAAAGTTCTGAATTACTACTCCCCACAACTAAGGGATAAAAGAGATCTTATTTGTCACAAGAACGAATGATGATAATAGCAAACATGGAATAGTGGGATGGACGAGAAACCATGTTGGAAAGCCGAGATGATCCTTGTTTTTTTGCATTTTTGGTGAATTTTGCGTGTAGTCATTATAGTA
This sequence comes from Adansonia rubrostipa, assembly GCA_038381775.1. NCBI lineage: Eukaryota > Viridiplantae > Streptophyta > Magnoliopsida > Malvales > Malvaceae > Adansonia > Adansonia rubrostipa. The sequence goes on from JBBYHM010351445.1 coordinate 15,169, forward strand.
TTTGGTGTCTACTTTGTATTTAAAGCATTTGTTTCAAATTTTTGTGATTTGTAGTCTCATCTTGTTCTAGTATTCAATTTTTTTTCCTTCTTTGCAGAGCTTCATTGTTTTATTGATGGCCCACCATTTACTCTTCAAAGAATCTGTGAGGTGATTACTTTGTTTTGTATCATCTTCCGTAAATTTTACTATAATTCAATGATATTGTTACTATTATCTTCACTGACTACTTTAGTCTTTTTACTATAATTTGGTTATTCCTAGGTTGGTTTTGTTTATTTGCATGTAAGACAATTTTATTTTTTGATATAGCTGGTCTTTATCTACCACTAGATCCTATTAGCAATTAGTGGAGAGATAAGAGGGGTTTAGATCTGGACTCCTGCTTAACCCAGATCTAGAGCCATGTTTCCTAAAACGAATCAATGCATAGAACTGTTTTATGCTCCTCATGTGTAGTTCGAATAGAGCCATTGACATGTTAGCAACAGATGTCAAACATGACAATGTACTACTCAAATTTTAGTACTTTGTTAAGGCAAATAAAGTTGATTGTGTCTTGTCTCTCAACATCAGTCATTCATGCTGATCTTCTTAGACCCTAATCATAAAAGAATTAGGACTCCTATTCACGTAGGATGTTGAAAATACTAAAGTCTGATGGAAAACTAGCCATGAAAGCATAAAACAATGCCTAATAGGATAAGGAATACCAAATAGGATATTCAACCCTAATGTAAATGTAAAATACCGTATAAACTATTATAATTAAGCCCCATATATACAACAAAGTAACAAAAGAAAACCTTAAAGTATAATTCCCTATTCAGCTTATTTGCTTTCTGCTTCACCAAATTACATAAATGTTAAATTAAATCAGTAATACCACCATGTTAAGAAGGAGACAATGAAACCGAATACTTTAAATGGACTGAAATACAGTCGCATGAACAATTCAAATAACAAAACTATAAGAGATACTTAAAAGACCTTGGAGCAATGGATCTTAATGTAGCTATTATACTGATTCAGATGAACATAAAGGACTAGAACTGTAATTGGAATGCTTGTGAGCTTATTTGCTGCTAAGATTAGTCTGTGAAGTACTATGCTCTTGACTTGTCTTTGGTAGTTATAGAGCTTCAGATCTTGTAGGATGTTGCCACATGCCATTGTTTTCTCTCTCAACATAAGATATTCTATGTTAAATGATACAATATCTACTTGCTATAATGGTGTTATTCTTTTGGCTAAAAGTAACAATCCACTAACCAAGCACCTATGTATTTTGGAAGATACTATGTAGTTGCCATCTGTAGGGACTTGAAGATTGCGTCAACTAGTCAGGCATCCACTCGAGCTTTTTCTATTTCCAACTTCACTTGAATAGCATCTGTAATCTACTGAAAGTCAAATTCTTTTGGTGTTTACTAGATTTCAGGAACATCATCCCCTCTGCTATGTGAGCATCTTGTTGGCACCTACGGTCTAGTCATTACTGACCTGGCACCTACTGTCTAGTCATTAGCCACCAGGACAACTAAAATTTTGACACGTGCTGCAACTTAAGCTCTGAAGTTTCTCACCAGATCCTACATCAAAGTTATAAATTAGCTGCCTTGTGTCTCCACTTCGGTGTTTGCATATTATGTAGATGTAGGTCTTTTTTGCCTGCACTGGAGCTCCAAAAATTCCTTGTATCTTCCTATCACTTAACCATAGTTCATTTCCTCAGGAAAGTTGTGAAATAATGTTGCTGATTAATCTTAACTGCTTATTTATGGATTGGAGGTGGATACCAAGTAGTTTTGGTCTCTGTAGCATTTTTGTAAAACATGATAATGTTGCTTGGACTATGAATCACTGATAAATGAGTTTCCTATCATTTTGTCCTCAACGGGTCCATGTGAAGTTTTTTTAATGAATGCACTTGCTTAATCTTACCTTCCCCTTCCGCACCTTTCAGTCCAACATTCCATTCTCATCTGAAACACTGATTTTTGTGCATGCCAATAATTAGCTGCCCAAGATTCTTGATGCACTTCTTTATTTAACTTATCTCTACTGAATTCTCTTGATTTACATTTCTATCAATTTCTCAATCTTTTGGATAATTTAACCAATATACCTGTATTGCTTGCTTTGTTGTCTGCCTTGATTTACAATATTCAGTTAACGACTGCCACTGCTGCCATACTGAAATTTTATGTACAAGGAATAATTGGATCATTTTGTGAAAGTACAGCAACTAAATTCAACTTCAAACCTGCCAGTATAATATGCATCAAAATTTTGTGAAGTGATAAATGTCATGATAACTTTTCTCTTTACTGCTATTAAAATTTCTTTTTTTTTTTTTTTTGGCATAAATTTAATGCTCAACAGATCTTACTGGCTGCAAGAAGCATCTATCCAAATCTATCAAAGCTTGCCCTAGCCTTAGAAAAGGTATGGTAATAAAAACTTCCTATAATTGTGTTTCCTTGCTTTTATCTGTCAATTCTCTTTGTTTCTGTCTCCCTTACCTCAATGCTTCTATGAGTTTTACTATTAGCTGCAGGAGCTAGCTTTCATCTTGAATTGGTTCCTTTTTTCTTTTAGAAACTTTGCCTACCATGGGTTGAATACTTAATTGAGTCAACTTACACTGGACAGAATTTGACTTAAATATAATTTTTTTTTTCAAATATTTCTGAGATATGGTTGGCCTCATAGCTTTGTCCTTTCAATGGGAATAAGTTCTCTTTGTCCTGCACTTCAGCTTTATTTACATTGATTGAAAGTTTTGGGGACCTTTGGAATTGTGCTAATTCCAATCCCATTAAATATATTACCTTTCATAAATGATGATTGAATTTGTATATTTTAATTTACTTGGTCGTATCTGTCAATTCTTTAAAATTGTTAATGTAGTCTTGACGGGGGATTCAAATATGCTAGTTGAGAGATTAAGTTTTATGGGATTTTTATATTTTATAGGATTAATTGTAATATTACATGTATTTCGGCTGTTTTAGCTGATTTAGGTTATTTTATATGAATTAGTAAGGTGTTTTACTTACTTTTCCAAATACCGGGCTTTTAGGGTTATTTTTGGTATTTTGCATTTTATTGGGTTTAGTTATAAATATTTGTCAGTTTAGTTTTTGAGTAAGGTTTTCGATGATGAATATTTGAGATTTTGAGATATTGATTCTTTTTTGGTTTTCTCCCCCAACACTTCTATTTCAGTTCCTATTTCTTCCGATGATTTAGTCTTTCAAGTCGAAATCAATTTCTGCTACTGTGAGCCAACTAGTTAATGATTTTATTTTATCATTCCATTTGTTCATTTTCCTTCTATTTGATAGACCAATGCTTAGTCATGATTCAATTTTTCGTACTATGTAGAATTTGCTGGTTACCTCTACATTGGTGGTCTGTACGGAACCCTATCCACAAATGGTGCTAAATCCACAACCAGAAAAGGCTAGTGATGAAGCTCAACCACAGTCTAATTCAACCCAAAACGGAGTTGAACCACCTATGGTGGGAGACAGGGATGAGATAATGACAGAGGTGGAGGCTGATATCGATGATATGACGACTATTGACATGGATGCCTTCCAAGAAATGGTTGGATCGTCAGAGGCAAATTCCACAGCGGCTGAGAATTCTTAGGTCGATAGATAAGCCTTTCCATTGGACCCCACAAACACCTTAATTTTTAAAGTTTTTTGGATCCCGCATGCTGCTTCTATAGAGGGACTCTTTAAACTGCAGATTTCTTGAATGGTGTGACAACTCACTCTGTTCTGTTGTGTTCAGGTTGCAATTTTTATGAAACTCAGGGAAAAAGCAGCAAGTTGGTCACTGCTTTTTGTCCTTTACGGAGTTGAAGCATTTTCCTTTAGATGTCTCTCCCTCGGTGCTGTATTTGTAAGATTGTCAACGTGTAACAATTCCTTTTTTATTTTATTTTTAAATTCCTTTCTGCCATTTTAACAAGGACCATTTAGCTTGTCAATATTTTAAGAGTTAGGCTGTTGTGGCACAACAATTCGACAAAAAATGAATGTAAGTGTATTTTACGGTGGTGCGAAATTGAACTTTATTAGAGGGGATGAAATGCATACGAATTCAAAGCTGTCTAAAAATTATGAATTTGAATCTATGCATATTCAATTTGATTAAAAAATTTAAAGAACCAATTTAAAATGGCTCAAGTTTAAAATAATTTGAAGTGATTTGAATTTAGAATATTTAAAATCATTTAAACATGAAATGATTTGAATTTCAAATTATCTAAATGTGGGATTCAATCATAAATTTGCTATAGCCAAATTGAATGTTAAAATGTTTGATTGTAATTTAAAAAATTTATAACTATCAATTTAATACTAATTCTTTTTTGTCTACTTTTTATAGAAGGTGAAACAATGATTTTATCAAAAATTTAAAATGATGAGTACTAAGTAAAAGGGGAAGGGAGGTTGAAAAAAAATCAAAAGAAAAAGAGATATATTTTAAATTTTTTATTGTATGCTTTTCAAGAAATTTTTGGTGCATGTCAAATTAATTAAATCCATCTTAAGATAATAATAAAAAAAATTAATTTTTGCGTAAATACTTGATTCTGAACAACAGAAATTGTTTGTTAGAACTGTAAAGAATAAAGTGAGGAATTTTTTTTTTTTTTTTGAAATTCAACAAAAATTATTTGTTTTGGATGAAATTAAACTTATCTGAATGATGGTCCTTTTTTATATATCATTGTTCTTAAATTTTAATATAACGTTCTATTTTATTTATCTATTTATTTTCTTTCATGTATTTGCACACGTCTTGCGTCAAACTTTTTAAGAATAATATATCAAAAGTCATACTACTAACTAATTAGCTACAAGTCCACAATCATGTTAATAATCATATTACTAATTTTATATAAAATAATGAAATACTGAAAAAGAAATTAAATAAATAAAAACTCAATTATTATGAGATGCAAAACGTGATGTTTGCATTACTACCTTTTCTTTCATATCTGGACTCAATAAGCTTATTCATAATCTCAATTCTTATAAAATTCACAAATTCCTTTTTTCTTAAATAATTATTTCTTCTTTAACTATAATCTAATTAATTAATAAGATACGATATTATTTTATATATCTCATATCATTCTATTGCCTTGGAATCATATCTTATCTAAAATTATCATGTTTGAAAATCATTATATCATCTTATCTTAATTGGTCACTACTATCTAATACTTATTATATTTAAACAGTAAATTACAAAAATATTTAGTTATATGCTATATATATCAATTAATTTTAATTATGATTTCTTAGAAAATTTAGTTCTACGGTAAAATTAAACCGTTAAAGCAGCCCCGAATCCCTCAATTTTCAACTTTCAAGCCAATAAATCTCTTTTGTTCACTGAAATTAAATAAAATTATAATAAAATATCTATTTTATAGGAATAGAATAAAACAACTACACTAATAATTAATTTCGATGAAATAGAACACTGAAATTTAAATTTGCAACAAAGTAAATTCGAATCCATTTATATGCATTTAGTTTGGAGAATTGAATGAAATGCCTAGTCCATCCAATGGGCTGTTAGTGTTCTCTCAAGTATGAAGCCAGGAGGAGTTCCTAGGAATTCAATAAAGAGACCTTATCAACAACAAACAACAAATCAACGAAACATAAATAAAGCTAGTACCATTTCAACTTCAAACGAGGAAGGGTTCCTTGGAATTCGATAAATAGACCTTAACAACAACAAACAGCAAAGTAACCAAACAAAAAATAAAGCTAGTGTATTGTTTCAAAAGTGTCAAGCCAGGAAGCGCTCCTTGGAATTCGATGTATAGACCTTAACAACAATAATCAACAAAGCATCATCTGGAAGTGAAAGGAAAAGAAACAAAGTAAGCATCAAGAACCGAATTATGCAGGAGATTTCCCATTGCATCCACCATCCTCTTCATCGTACCCTTAGTAAGGCCACAGATCGACTCCACCAGGCTTTTTTACGAGCAGTTGATTGTATTCAGGCCGCGACGTCTGCAACCCATACCCAATTATTCCAAAATAACTCTCAACCCTTTTTTGATCAAATTTCCAACTAAATAAACAACATATAATTTGCCTGCCACTCAGTATTCATTATGATGATATCATATTTTCTTTTTGGTAATTTTTATTTTAAAGAAGAAAGGATTCGGATTGGTTATTACCATATCCATTTTGCAACAGAAAACTAATTCATCAAAAACAATCAACCTTTCGGAATATCAGAATTGAAAATTGTTTTCGACCCAAAACAACAATATATGAATAGAAAAAGAGATAAAAAGTAACTTACGAGATCTTTGAAGATCAGAAAAGCGATAATGAAGAAGAGGAAAAAAAGGATCTCAAACTCTGCCAATCTGAAAAACTCGAAGATTCTATTGACGGCGGCGGTCAGCATCCACCCTTTCCTGCCTCTGCCGCTATCCCGACTCATGCCCGCACGCTTAGCCATCTTTTCTTCTCAATCTTTTCTAAAACGCGTTATATGCATTACCATTGACCGGAAAATGCTGCCAAGGAAAATAATATATAGACTTAGCAATTGGGTGGGTGGAATCAGATTTGCCTCGGGTCACTAGAAAATTCAGGTTGTCTTTTTTTTTTTTTTTACTTGACTTTGACCATTTTAGATTTAGGTTTATTCCAATTTGATAATTGACTTAATTGGGTTTGGGAACGGAAAATTGCGTTTAAAGTAATTTATAATAATTTAAAATAATTTCTAATAATTATCAAATGATTTATAATAAGTAATTTATAATAAATAATTTATAATAATAAGTAATTTATAATAATTTAAAGTAATTTATAATAAGTAACTTTGAAAAATTAAATTATCAAATGATTTTTTTTTAATTTTTAAATTTTAATCTTTCATAAAAATTTAATTTTTACTTTTAAGTTAAAAAAAATCAAGGTTAAACAGTCTTGAGTCTTCCTCAAACTTCAAAAGATATTAATTAGACTCGAAAGAGTTTAACTTAAGAATATTAACATAAATAGCATATTCAAATATTTATAACTATTTAATTTGCTTTTTGAAGATTTAGAAATTGCGAATTTTGATACTATAATTATTAACTATAATGGATTTAGAGTAAATGTAAATATGAACTTTTAAATATCTATTATATACTATTCAAATTTGCTTTACTTTTGTAAATAATGAATTCGAATCGAATATCTAAATTCATTATTCATTTATTTGTAAATACAAAATTTATGCTCATAAAGAGAGTTGAACTATACCTGCGAGATTAACTATTAAAGACTTTATCAAGTGAGCAAATTTTAAAATTTATAATAACATCGAACTAAAATAAAACTATACCAACTATAATGAAATATGATAATAAGTTGACAACAATTTTTCCAAAATAAAATATAATAACAACTTAATTATAAATTTAATTATTTATTTATTTTAAATATTTTTAAATTGATTTTTATTTGATTTTATTTTTATTTAAATTTTTTGACTTATTGAATTCAAATATTTAGTGAATTGTAATATTCAGTAGATAATATTATTTAATTTGAATTGAAATTCAAACAATATTTTTGATTTAATGCAGATAATAAACAGATTTGTTTTATAGTAAGTATACAAATTCAAATTTGGATATTACAAAAGAAGTAGATATTCGATTAACCGCCATCTTTACTTTGACTTAATCCATGAATACTTTATAATAAACTATAAAAGCAAAAGCTGTATTCTTTTTTCAAAAATAGATTCTTTTTTATTATTAAATGTTGATAGCATCCATCATTACAACATGGTGTATTTCTTTTGGATGCTCTTTTAGCCAAATAAATCTTCTGAAAAGGACAAACTAAGTTTAGCAAAGGCATGCGCTACTATTAAGAAAAATTCGAGTTCATACATATCAAGACAAGCATAAAGATAATCAAAAACAAATCTAACGCAATAGAAATTAAAATAGAGAAACACCTAGATACTATAGGACCATTAGGTAGAAACTTACATGCGATTGGATTAATAACTAAAACATAGTTTCAAACATATAATACAAACCATACTTAGTCAAAGATTAATATCTTAAAGTTTGTCATTCCCTACACAAGCACAAAAATGACATAATCACGTCATTTTTCCTCCAAGATCCACGAGAAGCATAAGTGTCATTTTAACGGTTGATACAGAAACCCTAAGAACGATTTCCTAAAACCCCTCCAAAAAATAATTCGGATCAGAGACTAGAAACCCAAAAAATTAATAAGAAACAAAAATAAGATTCTTGACCTGATAATTTAAATACAAAACATAAACCAAGAATACCTAGAAAATTGGAAACTTGACCCAATGCTTTAGTATCAATTGCAAACCAAGAATATCAAAAGTTGAATACCACAAATTTAAACTAACTTTGACAAGTTCTACTGGAGTCTAAAGAAGAACTCAAAGAAATTTGCCTCACCAAGAAGACTACTTGTATTAATTATCCAAAGAAAAATTGAAATCTAGTCTTACAATTGCAACATACTATTTATAGCCAAAAGACAAAACTCTAAGGCATCCTAACAAGTTAAACTCGTATAAGCCTTTAGATGGCCAATTAAAATGTTAAATAAAGCCTCAAGCCCAATAACTAGTGTCCCAAAACATAGGTCCTTGATATAGATACTTAAAACAA
>JBBYHM010351474.1:0-22217 GCA_038381775.1 Adansonia rubrostipa
CTAGTATATATGATTGTTATCCTTGAAGATTTTATCATATATTTTTGTTTGATAAAATAAAGAGGAAATAAGGTAGAAGAAGGATAGTCTTTTGTATAGTGATCTTTCTTCAAGATTTTCATGCTTTAAACAAGGTTAGTCTTCTGCAACTTTCTAGCAATTATCTTATTATTTAATTACTTCAAGTATAGGATACCCTTGTGATTTTTATTATTTTATTTTTTACTTTTTGATAATAATATAGCCATTTGCTTTTCCTTGGCCTTAATTAATCCTATGCTTCCAATTCCCATCACATGCTTTTTCTTTCGTACGTAAACATGATCAATGCTAGAAAACAATGAGGGGACCTCACTGCCACTAATTAGGTCCTACAACAATAATTTATGTACATCGTACTTCATATTTTTTTCAATTATATAAACATAAATATAATATAAATTATTGAATAATTTTAAATATAAATATTATATATATTAAATTTATAATATTAATTTTACTTATTATGTTATTTTGATGCTTAATAATCATATCTAATTCGAATTGAATTTTTATAGTTTTAAGCTTTTTTATTTTCGGCCCTTATTTTCTTAATATTTTAGTAATGACTAGCTTAGGAGTATTAATTAATTAGGTCCTGAGTCTAGTAAAAAAATAAAAAGCCTCTAAATGAAGCACAACAAAATAAATAAATGAACCAAGTTATTCTTTCTTTCTTTTTCACTTCACGTGATTTTTTTATTTTTTATTTTATTTTTATCCTTTTTTTTATAAAACAATAAGAAAAATATTTTTAATAAAAAGAATAATTACTTTCTTGATTTGAAAAACATTCTTTTTATCTTTTAAAATATGAAAAAAAAAATTGCTAGCATTTCGATATATTAATTATTAAATTAATTTTAAATGACAAGTAAAGATGGTTTTTTAACTTACGCTGAATATTCTTAAAATTTAGAATATAATTGGATTATATGATAATATGATAGTGTACTAAATATAAAATTTTTATTAGCTATCATTAAATTGGTTTTATTGATTCTTATATTAGATTTTTCAAAGAAAAGATTGAATAAAATAAAATTTGCTAATGAGTATGCTAAACTTTTTTTTAAGATTATTTAACATATTATTACATTAATTTTGTATTAAATGCAGTAATTAATAGTTAATGTAATAAGATTTTTTTTTTAAACTAGATATATGCACACTCATTATGTAAATGAAAAAAATATATATATTTTGAAAAAAATATATATGATAATTTTTTTAGGAAAAATAGGAAATTTTTTTAATGAAAGTTGGATAATTTTTTAAGGAAGTGGATAATTTTTTAAAAAATATATAACAATTGAAATATATAAAATCCTTATTATTTTATAATTAACTTATTATCTATAGGTTATTTTGTTGATAGTAAATTTAGTCAAACATTTTATTATTAATAACTTTAAAAGGAGTTACTATTATGACACTCATTAACACAAACTAAATTATATATACATATATATGCATGTATAACCAACTTGTTACAATTTATTTCAACCCTTTTTTCACCCTGCCAGGATACATTTGTTGGCGGCATAGTCACCACTTCTACCACAATTTTATGGGCAATGTCAGAGCTGATCAAGCACCCAAGAGTGATGAACAAGGTGCAAGCTGAAATAAGAAATGGCATTGGATGGAAAGCAAAAGTAGAAGGCAAAGATGTTGCAAAATTCAAGTACCTAAAAATGGTTGTTAAAGAGACCTTTAGGTTACATCCACCGCTCACTATATTATTCCCTCGAGAGGCAATCCGGCAATTCAAGGTTGGTGAATATGATGTACTTCCTAAAACAAGAATTTTGGTTAATGTTTGGGCTATTGGCAGAAATCCCGACAGTTGGGAAAACCCTAATGAGTTTTACCCTGAAAGATTTGAGGATAATGGTGTGGACTTCAAAGGGTCGGATTTTGATTTGCTGCCTTTCGGTGCTGGTCGGCGGATGTGCCCTGGATTGGATATGGGAGCCACAAATGTGGAGTTCACGTTGGCTAACTTGTTGCACTGTTTTGATTGGGAGCTGCCTGGTGACATGAAGAGAGAAGATATTAGTATGGAAGAAGAAGGTCGACTTGCTTATCAAAGGAAGACACCCCTTTGTCTTGTGCCAATAAGAAACAATTCCAATAGCCCATAGCCATCTAATGTAGAGCAATTAAGGAAAGGAAAATAAGGGAAATAAATTATCAGCCTAAGAAAGCTAAAAAATGGCAAATCCATATGTATTCCCAAGAAGGCTGAAAAAATAATAATTGTACTTGTGACAAGGAACATTACGTTGCGCGATTAGCAAGGAGTCTGAGAACATATTGATTTTACTTGGGACAAGGAAATTATATTGTGTCAGTATCCTAATTTATTTCAATAAGATAAACTATGAAAAAGTGGATTTTATCAACGGGCAGAATATATACCTTAAATGCAATGAAATAGTCATTGTGATACTATATACGTATTACAAAATGTAGACCGTAGAGTAAACTCGAAAATTCATACATACAAATTATATCTTATATTTTTTATATTAATCATGAAATATAAAATTATCAAATCAATTGGAGAGTTGTATAAAGAAACTATCATAAAAATTAATCTGGTTCGATCTAGGTGCAACCTTTGCTTAATTTTCTCTCCCTCCAATCTTCGACATGCAACTGAAAGTGTTTTAATCTTTGGTTGCCACTGGGGGAGAAAATGGATAAATTAAACCAAGAGTGTTAGGGTTAGATGATTTAATTATGTAACTCCTGCGATGAGACCCATGTAATAATTCGAGACTCTAGCCCTCGGTTTTGCTCCGGACAAAAGCCTTTAAAATAAGGGGAAAAAAAGAAGGGGGGGGAGGAGAAAGCTATGGTATTATAGCAGAAAAAGATGACAAAAGTCACTTCATTTCTCAAATCATATGATGCATCCGTCCATGTTTACATCATTAACATTGTTGATCTGTTCCAAGCATTTCGGCGAATCCTTTTCAGCCAGATCTTCTGAGTTTCATTATTGTGAACACCATCACTATTACGTGACTTAACAAATTGATGATCAAATGGGAGAAAGACGAGCCATTCTTGACATTCTTTTGCAAAATCTCTTCGTCTTGATCTTCTTCAGCTAGTAAATGGGGTGGAGGCTCCACTTCCTCATGCTCCCAATCTTCAATCTCCATTCCCCATTCCAGATAATCAGTTCCTGCCATTGCCAATGCTTCAATTGAAACTGACATGCTTTCTGCAGGTATTCTTTTTATTTTTTTCCCTTTCTTTTTGTGGTTCCAATAAGAACTAAAACATAATAGTTATATTCTTTCAGAATTACAACACGAAGAGCTGCTAAATACTAGGATGAATCCAGCTTTTTTTCTCGAAATTCTCCGGTAACATACGAAACTCATCATCATTTCTCAATATTGTTCGGCTTCGGGGTTGCCTAAGAATATTATAGATTAACAGTTTGCTGATCATAGAGCCAGTTTGATAGTACTAATTAAAGACATGACAGAAAGAGTGGTAGCTGACACACATATATATATATATATATATTCATGTATTAGCTAATTTAATTATTTAACTTAGGTTGATTTGATGTCATCTATTCCTGAATGAAGAAACAAAGGAGATGTTGACAACTAAACAAAGGGTGTGGAGAGTTCGGAATTACATTCTAAATGGAGTAAATTAAAAGCAAGTGAAATTTGAAACAGGTTTTTTACTGAAATCAGGGGTTGCTGTCAGTAAATATTTACCAGGGAGAGCCCAGGAACTTAATTTGAAGAACGTCTATAAGGAACAGCTGACTTGTAATCTCAGTTAAGATATTCGAAATTCAATCTGCAAGATGCTTTGAAGCAATTTTATGAATTTTTATAATGCAAGTCAACCGATGTATTTTTTAAAAAATATTAACAAAAATAAATTTATTAAAAATATATTTAATTATTAAAAATTAAATAAAAACATATTTAAAAAACTAAAAGTATAAAATAGAGCTACCTAAATGAATTTAAATTGTGCATTTATACATATAGATGAACTTAGACAAAAAATCTATCATATCTTGGACTAAGGTAAATCTCAATGAAGTTATAATTTATTAATGCTTCATGTGAACTCAGACCAAACCTATGAACAAATTTAACCCAAGTGTTGATTATCTCTATTTGATTTTTTATTTATTCATTTATTGTTGGAATTGTTATTAGTTGATGCATGGCACTTCTTTTAGAACGTTGAAATGAGAGTTTCCACAATCAATCCGTTCACACACACACACTTGGCCTCAAACTGAACAAGAATCCTGAAAATCTGGTCATTGAAGGAAACTTTTCCCTGCTTCCGCTGAAATCTAATGATTTATGTAGGCTGATCTTCGCTTTGTTCTCAGAACAAGAACTAGATTACACCACTTCCGATAACTCCGCAAAATATAATTGTTTAATCACATTTTGTGCACCAAAATTTAGCTTAGTAGAGATTTTTATTTAAATTTTGTTCTCACATTTTGTAATTAAAATTAGTTTTATTTTTTTATAATTAAATTAGATAATAATTTAGTGTTTTTATATTTTTACTAATTATTTTCCACGGCAAATTCCATTGAAAATTACTATGAATTTCATCAAAAATAAGTATTTTTGACAAAAATTAATCAAAAATTATTTCCGACGAAATATTTTCAGCAATTTGAGCATTTTGAAAAAAAAATATTTTGGACCAATTTTCCATAAAAAATAACAGAATTTTTACCTTTTGCATGGAAATTTTATTGGTAAAATTCTTCTACCTTGTAATGATGCTTCTCGTTGCTTGATCACCAATGAGATTGATTTGGTATAAATTTAAAAAAGAAAATTTTATGTTTAGACCTAGATTGAATAATATATGTTTCGTATTCATTTAGTATAATGAATTGATATGCATGTTAGATAGAAATATATAAGCATGTCATGTATAATTAAATTAGAGTCTAAACTTAATGAGTTTTTTTTTTAATTCAATTTGTATAAGGATAAATTAATTAAGAGAGATATTTTTATAAAATCACCGAAAAATAATTATAAATAAATTTAAACTCTAGATTAATAAATTATTGTCATTGGTCAAGTTAAGAGGGTATAACAAACTAAGGGAAGTGTTGAGGTAAGTTGTAAATCTAGGCTTTTATTATTGATTATTTATTTTTATTTAGTCTTTAGTTTATAAATTTTAAGTATTTGTTTGAATAAAATTAAATTATTTTAATTTTAGAAATTAACAATATTTAGTGTAATTTTTTATAAGATTAACACTTTACTTTATTATTATATTACTTGTCAATGATACATAAACTTATATGATTAAATCCAACAACAACTTCCGTATACAAGATGCAGATGATCATCCATCAATTAAAGATTCTAAAATCTTTATAAAAATTCACAGCTATCAAAGAATTCAAGTGCTTCAAGTATCTTTTCTATATTTTTAGCATATATTAGATATATATTAGTATATATTATATACTTAATATATATGTATATTATACACCAAAGAAATATTTATATTAAAATTATATTCATAAATAAATTATAATATACTTTTTTATATTTTTTAATTAAAAACTGTTGATAAAAATAAAATAAAATTTTGTAGAACGAAGAAATGAATAAGATAATTCTTGCTCTATTCGACTTTATTACCATCCCCGATTTTATTTATTTATTTATTTCTTTTTTGTGTGCGTTAGAGTCGCAAGGGGTTTACTCCCAAGATTTGAGTCATCCAATAAGAAGCAGAGCAATAGTCTTGTGATAACAGTTTCCCGCCGATTAACCCAAGGTTGATAGCCAATTTACATGTCTGAGTTGGCTTCCCTTGATGTGACCTGCATCCTAATCAAGTAGAGCAGATGAGATGTTGATAACTAAATGAAGGGTATAGGTAAGATGGAATGCCATGGTAATTAAACCGGAATTAAAATGGGTTTTCTTTGAACCTAGAAACTTAATTACTTTCAAGAGTCTATTTATTTTGTAAAAAAATAATTTAATCAACAGAAAATCATTTACTCGTTAATGAAAAATGAAGCTTTTTTCATTGTAAATTTTCTCTCCCTTTTCAAGAGAGCTTTTTATAAATAACATAATTTTTATATTAAAATTTAATAAATTTTTGAAAAAGAATAAGTATTATAATTTTTATATTAAAATTTAACTTGACTAGAGCTGAGTATCATAATTATTAATAAAAATATTTAATTTTTAATTTAGAAATATTTTAAATATTAAGATAAAATTATTTTAATTTTATAATTTTCAATATTTATGTTTTAAAAATTATTAAACTTATATATTTATATTTTAAAAAATATAATAGAATTGTTTTTTATTTTAATAATAAAGAATAAATTATTAGTATAGTTTATTATTTCAATAAAAATATTGCAAAAAATGAAATATTATTATTTTATAATAAATTCTAACATTATCAATTTTAAAAGATTAAAATAGTATATTAAATATTTTATTGAAAAAATTTTGTATTACTAAATACTAAATTTATAAAAATTATGCTGTATAAAGATTTAATAATTTATTGCAAAATATTAATAGAATATTATAGAATTATATTATTATTAAAATTACTATTTGAAATATTAATACAAAAATAATTGTTTAATGATAAATAATTTTTAAAATATTACTATCTGAAAATTGTAAAAATAATATTTTAATACAAAATAATATTTTAATAATTATTATAGTATTTAAATATTTATATAATTAAGGTTACAATCATAAATTATGCATTTTAAATATTTAATATTAATATAATATTTTAGTATTAAATATTACAATTAAATATTTGAATAATTAATAGTTTTTAATATTTTAATATTTATTTCAATATTGGTTAACAAAAAATATTTTTTGTTGAGTCATTTAAACATTAAAAAATCTCTAATTTTTAAAAAAATTTAATATTTTGAAGAAAATATTTTTTGAAAGTTAAGTTCTTCGAAACAAAAGAAACCTAAACTTTCGATTTTTTTACCACTGGGGAGCTAAGCTAGCCCATGAGTTCGAAGGCGACAGACTTACAGTTGCAACTTGCTTGTGATTTAGAAATTCAGTCTGGAATTAAGCAATAGGACCTGAATTCACTAACATCTGAAATTTACTTTCAGAGAATTGTTCATCATTAAACCAAAATAAAGATATATATATTTATATATATATATTCATAACACAGGGCAGCACTTGAAACATGGGAAACAAATTCAGGAACAAAGGAAAGGTGCAGCATGATTGCCGCCGCATGCTAAATTCTAATAGCTTAGTAAATAAAGGCAAATAAAAACAACAAAATAAATAAAAGAAAAAAATAGCTGTCAAACTCGATATTGCCATTGCAATGCGGCTGACAAGCTGAGCGAGCCTACTTGAAGCATAATTTCTACCCAATGATGGGTAAAATCTTTTCTAGATGACTTAAATATACGATAAAGTATTGTAAGTGGTAAAGTGGCTTTACAATCACGATCTACTTAGCCTTTCATCGTTTTGATTTGTAAAAAAAAAAAAAGTACTAATTGAGAATAAAATAAATACAGGAAATTTAACATTTGTTTGATTTAGAAACAAGGGAAAAAAAATCTCCCTAAGAAGTCATAAACTATTGAGTTCAAGCATTTTGGTACAATTTCGTGCCCCTGATTCTTCTGTCAAATATGCTCAATCATCAAAACCATTATATCTTGCTTTGCAAATGAAAGAGGGAGACAGAAGAGCCAGAATTGATATTTTTTACCATAATTTCTTCCACTCCTTCATCAACGAGTAAATCGACCGGAGGAAATTCCAAGTCGTCCTGTTCCCAGTCTTCAATATCCAAACCCCATTCAAGATAATCAGTTTCCTGTCATTGCTAAAGCTTCTATTGAAACTGACATGATTTATATATGAATCTTCTTTTTTTTCGAAAGTTATTTTTGATAGTTGCAACAAGAACAAATAGCCTAGTTTGTTTGAGAACTGAGGACTACTATAATGCTTATTTGTATTAAAGAGCAACTAAAAACAAGTATGCATTTATGTTTTGCACGATCCAACATATATCGGAGGTTGCGGGCAGACTTTTTTCAAACGACACGAGAAGCATACAAATCAAATGCAGGGTCAGGCTTGAGCTTCAACTCTCAAGATTGGTTCTTTCTGGGGGGATTTCGTTGAGGTTATTTTCATTGGAGAAACAATCTTCTCGTGATATATACAAGCAGTTTTCTATTGATTAAAGCCATGACACAAGCTTAATAAATACATTATCATGGCTTTCAAATTATTCATTTATAGATAAGGTATACGGGTATCTAAAAGATTAAGTTTCCTTTGTTACAAGGACTTGGTTTTCAGGCTCCTCTCCAGCCAAGCAATCATAAAAAAATAAATAAATTATCTTGGATTTCACCATTTTTTCTATAACAATGACTTTAAAAGCAACACCATCTTGTCAATCATGCTTCTCCACTGAAACATTTTGGGATGCTTGTGAAAATGATCTACAGCGACTTCATGTTTGGCGATATGAGAACCATTTTCTGCTGATTTGCAGCTTAGTGGCTAACAGCTGCTGGAATAGCTGAGTAGAGTGAAAAGCATTTTTCAGTATGCCATTCAAGTTCTTCCTCAACATCATCATCATCATCATCATCATGATGAGCCAGTAAATGCGGCGGAGGCAGCTCGATTTCACGCACCAGTTTTCATTATCTTTACCCCATTCCCTATAATCAACCCCTGCCATTGCTAATGCTTCTATTGAAACTGATGTCATTTTTTTTTTGACGACTACAGCTACGATATTTTTATAATAGGATTGACCCGAATTGAATTCAATACTTAATTAATTTATAGCTTCTCACTTCACCAAAAATTTCATGTTTTAGTATGAAATCGAGTGGAAGTTTCTCAATCTGATGTTATCGTGAGAAGTACTTAGAATTTTATTAGAAACTTAAATCCGGAAAGAGCATAGGAAATAGGAATGATTTGCTTAGATACATACGTACTTGGTAAGTTGGAACAAATATCACATGCTTGTAATAATAAAGGTCTGTGAACACTACTTGTCCTAAGAAGCCAATATGAAGAATTGGTTTACGAAATTTGATTGCTAGTACATACTCTGCAATTTGCCAGTACAAAACAAGTACAAATTCAATTTGAATTCAAACTCTGAGTAAATATACACATCACTAATTAAAATTTTTCATAGATCCACGTAAGTTGGATAATAATAAAAATAAAAAGATTTGCATGTGTAAAGACTAGTCTATCAAATTAACCCGCAAAGCTCATCCGCACATTTAAAATATATTAAAATATTAAAAAAATTTATATTAATATTAATATATTTTTATAATTAAAATTAAAGTTAAATAAAATAATTTCTTAATAATTCAAGCCGACTCTTTGATAAGTCTACTTATATTTTTTTTTTGAAATTCGGCAACTACCCAATAATAATAAAAAAAATTATATAAGAATCCATCCCTCGTGAGCTTAGACTCCATGCCAATTGTTATGCAATTCCAAATTGTTAATTGTAGTAAAGCTTATAGGTGACATGCAATTCAATATGATTGTTACTTTAATTTTTTTTAATTTGTTTGCCTTTTACTTTTAATTTTTATTTCAATGAATGAAATAGCATGAGTAGATTATTTTTTAAAAAAAATTTAAAATTAAAATTTGTTATATATAAATGTACGTTTACATTTTTTGTATGGATTCTAATATTCTTGTCAATGTATCATATATGAATTCTCATTGTTTCATGAATTTCCCATCATATTGTAGCATATTTTATTAATAAATAATTAATAAAATATTCATTAACAAGATTTATATTAACATATAAAGTTTGTTTTTATGTGCAAATTATAACAAATGAATATAAAAGTTACTATTTTTAGTGTTCATGTAAAATTAAAATTATGAAGATAAAAACAATTAGTATAAATTTTAATTCTTTTTTTATCAAATACATTTATTTACTTTTAAAATTAACAAAAAATTAATACTTTGATATAAACAACTTTCCAGTTTGCAATTTGATCCGATCCTTTAAAAGCTTGTTACTTTTTGTTTCCTTATAATTGGGGCCGTAAAGCTCTATCCATTTATTCACTACCAAGCTGGAGTATGGTAAGGGCAGAGGGAATTTCGGGTGGAGCGATGAAATACGTAGAGATCGAAAAGAACACCAACGACGAAAGCATTCTTTTAATGTAAATCTTAGTTTTTTTATTTATTATAAAATAAATTTATTTTTAAAAAATCTTTTAATGCAATTAAAATTATTATTTATCATTTGGATAAGTCTTATTAATTTTAAAATAATTTACAATGGCAATCTAGAAATTTAGTGAATAATAATGATAATTGTTGTTAATTTAACGGATATTTCACATTTGTACTTTTATATATACCTGAGAGTGAAGCCAAAAATTTTATGTTGGAGACGTAATCCAAATATAAATTCTCGAGGGCCTAAATAAAATTTTTAAAATTTTTTACTTAAAAAATCTAAAAATAGAAGAAGGTTTTCTAAGGCCCCTACCTACCACTATCTTCACCCCCGTATATACTAGTAATTGATCTAATAAATCCATTAATATGTAAAGTTTGCTCAATATTTAATTTATAAATTTAATATTTTTATTTTAATATAACATTATTTATGAAAATAAAAAAATCCATATAATTTTTAACTTTTTTGTAATTTAATGTAAAATTTTACTCTTTTTTTATTTAGCATCAAACAAATATACTTAATGAAGGAATTTTAATTTCATTTCTTACTTATAAATGGGGAAAATCTTGTTAAAATAAAAAACTTACTATTGCAATTTACAAATGTAGTGAATACCTAAAATTATTTAAGCTAATGTAAAATTTTTTTTACATTTATATTTTTATATACATTGTAGATATACGTATTTATGTATATATTGCTTGAATTTTTTTAAAGATAAAAATTAATCATGCGAGGAAAATATAAAAAGACCTTTGTTTATAGCGAAGACCTAGGAAACTTAGGGTCCTTCGGGCTTACCCTGAAGAAATTAGCACAACCACCAAGTGCAGTGGTCCTTTACTTCAGTACGAGATTCCCCATGGTAGGAATCAAACTCTGGACATGCATTTGTACAGTGTGCGCCCTAAGAAAGCTTGTCACTAGGCCAAGCCCTGTGTGGATAAAGGGTGAAGGTGCTTTATTTTTATTGTGTTTTATAATGTTCATGACAGGTTTAAGTTCGGTATTAATATTATTTATGTTTATTTAAGTTTAACGTCAATATGAGCTTTAAATTTTATTCAAATTTGTTCATATTTATAAATAGTTAATTCAGGCTTGTTTAGGCTTATTTATATCATTTTTTATTTTTTAAATATATATTTTAAAATTTAGTCTTTAATAATTTAATACTTTTCAGTTATTGAATTTTAAAACATAAATAAAATATTTTTTAATTTATACTATAATATTTTATATTTACTTGATATAATATAAATTACATAATATGCAAAAATAAAAAAATAATACATAATTGAAAAACGGGTCAGGCCTAGGCTTTGAGTATTAGGCTTAAAGGTAAACTTGTTTTTTACATAAATTTCATTTTTTGTCCAAAACAAATTTGCAAACTTAATGTTTTTATTAATTTTTTTAAATATTAAATGAATTTTTTGATTTGGATAGATAATTTAACCTATAAACACCTTTAAATTCTTTGAATTCTGAAATTAAGGTTCAAAGCATTTGATAGCACAACATATAACTTTTTCTACAATGTCCAATTCTTTTAGGATGAACCTATTTTGGCGTACTTTTTTTTTTTTTGTTCTTTTCTCACTCAATTAAGTGATATTTATATGGAATCTCAGTCACCTAATAACATTTTAATTGACATTTGCATTTGAAAATTTTATCTGACCAAATGGTTTTTTTTAGAGGATAAAACTTTCATCGATTAGAAGTCCGAACGGCCGATGGAAACTCGAGGAGAATTTCTAATTTTACATTTAGTTTTCTGAATCCGATGTAACTGTTGGAGATATATTCAATGTCATTGTATATTTAATTTTGTAAAATTTTTTATTATATTTAAAGAATTATAATTTTATATTGATATTTAAATATATGTCAATATAAACAGCAAAAACAGATGTTTAAAAATATAAAAAACAAAATGACCCAAATTTGCCTCAGAGAAGACAACCAAAGAACTCAACCTTAAGAAAAACTGAATTAAACAAAACTAAAAGATATATAAAAGATATAGCAAGAGTATAGAGAGACCAGACAACTGTTCAGGGAAGAGGATTTTGAGCCCCAAGACACTTCTAAAGATCAATGCTAGTATGTTGTAGGCATAGGATCAAAAGCCTTTAAAGCTATTTCTAATTAATCTATTATTTAACCATGACAAAGAATTTTTTAAAACAAATTTCTGCTAATATGACATTGATGATTGAACGAATTATGTTCAATTAATGAACGTCGAAAAGAATTTAACAATAAAACGAATTGCGGCAAAGGAAAAACGAAACAATAGTTCTTCAAAATTTGTTAAAAAAAAAAAAAAGAAAAAAGAACGTTGCGAAAGATATTTTTGGTTCAACTATATATATATATATATATATATATATATATATATATATATATATCAGGAGAACTTATTGTTCAATCTTCTTTCCATCCATGAAATATCAACACCTTTATCTTGGTTCGCACCATGTTTTCAATTGACGTAAACAACTTCTCAATTGTAATTCTCCATTGCCCTTGAACAACTTCTGGATAGCCAAGCTCAGTGACTGATCTTTCACCGACAATATTATCATCACCTTCCAATTTGTGGCTCGGCAAACTTAAAGAGTTGATAGAAGAATAATATTGATTAACACGCCCATTGATGAATTCTTCTTCTTCATCTTCGTCGTCGTCTGCCAGTAAATGAGGCGGAGGCATCTTGTCATCACGTTCCCATTCTTCAATATCCAAAACCCATTCAATGTAATCCACCCCCGCCATTGCTAAAGCTTCTATTGAAACTGACATGATTTATGTGAAGTATCAGCTTAGAATGTTTATAACTTTTTTGAGCATATATGATTCTAATAGGACTTGGGTGGCTTGATATTTTTACGATGGCCAGAAATATCTTGTATTTATAAGCTATTCCTTCCACGTCTAGACGAATAAATTTCTTCTTAAAACTCACGGGCTCGCCTCCTTGAATCATGTTGACACTTACCTCTTGAAGGAAAATTAGATTAGGTGGTGGCCCAGTGATTTTCGACGGAACACAAATACAATATAAAAAAATAATTATAATATAATATAAATATGTAAATATATTAAAATTTATATAATATAAATTATTAATATATTAATATTTATATAAATATATAATATCTTAAATATAATTTATATAATTAAAAATTTAAAATAAATATAAAAAAATATGAATTATAAAATTATTTGATTAATTTGAGAGTGCGTTATATTATTAATTCATAAAAGAGGTGACATTCTCGTGATCGGACGTACGTTTGATTTTTGACCGATGAATGCATATGTGAAGGCTTTTGCCTGCTTGACAATGTTGACCGTAGAGAGAAATATTGACCCATGATCAAGTCAACTCGATTGCATTCAATTTCATAGCTGAAAATAATCTGATGATTTGTCTGTGTCTCCAAGCTGAGGTTTAACTCTCTTGGGTGTTAAGGCTGAGAAACACATGTCTATGTCTATTTTTTATTTTATACATACATATATATATATGTATGTATATATATATATGTATGTATATATGAGGGATTATATTTATTCCTAAACTTGACGTAAGGAATGAGATAAACATATGTTAGGTCAGAAATTTCAATTAACTTTATTATGTTATGAAAGAGTTTGACCCAAATAACGTATTTGAAGAAAAAAATTATATTTTATGCATTTATGATATTTGTATACAGTTAATAAATTAGATGATATTATTTTATTAAAATAAAATTATTTATTTTTATTTTTAAAAATTTTTAATAAAATAATATAATTTGATTTATTGCCAATAATAAATATATATTATTAACACATCAAATATAATCTCTTTGAGGAATATATATATATATATATATATATAAATTATAAAACTTTTTTTTGAGTTGTAAACAATGGTTTAAATTGAAATCTCTTTAAAAATTTCATATTCGTAGTTTGAAAAGGTAAAATAGAGGGACTGAAATGGCTTCAAGCGTGTGGCCTAAATAGTATAATACCAAGGAAAATTAAAATTCATTTCTAAAATTATAATGATATTTTACATTTCAGAAATCGACAATTTATAATATTTGCATTAAAACTTGATCTGTCTGTGTACAAATAAATAAATAAATACTAATAACCACAAAAACATGTTTAGACAAAGTTAATTGGATGAATTAAGTTATGTGACTTAATTGTGTTAACACAAATCACGTTTGGTTTAGCCTAGTTAACCATAACAAATACAATTTTGTTTAACATAGTTTGGTTCATGCAATTATAATTCGAAAAAAAAATAATTTTGGGTGCATGTAAAAAAATTATGAATTAATCATGTGTCAAAACTTAATTAAACAATTTAATTTGTTCCATATCATGTCTTGTAGCCTCTTTTTTTTTTCCTCAATCAAAGCCAATTTCATTAGATAATCCAAAGATGCAAACGAGATTATGTATCTATTTGGCCCCATTTTTTTTAACTTACATAACTCTTCTCTCGTAAGTAAAAGTGGGGCCAAACATATTTGTCCAGGTTTCCAAAGCTTTTAAGTTACTCATTTATAACGAAGAAAATAAAAAATATATAAAATAAAAGAAAAGCTAGATATAGGAGTTTTCTCATATTTTATTTTAAAATATAATAGCTTGTGCGAAAAATTTATGTACTTTTATAATTCTTTTAGACAGAGAGAGAAAAAGTAGTTCATCTCAAAGAGAAAGAAAGTATTTTTTTAAAATTATCTTTTATTTATTTTTAACTTGTGTCTTCGTCATAAATGACTCTTAAAAATTAAATTAACGAATAAATTTTATTTTTAATGAGAGTTTTATTTTAACTTATAAGTTAGAAAAAAGGGCATAGGTACATCAAGTTTACCTAACCTCATTTACCTAGGAAAACGTATTCATCCTACCTACATCCAAGCATAAACGCCATACATGTCTTGTAGCTTATGTGATAAATACGTCAGGTAAATGTTGTTTTTCCCACTTGCCAAGTTCGCAACATTTAACCTGTTGGAAAAGGAAAACACAATATCTCAAGCTTAATTCAAGCATGTATGTATATGTTTCTTTTTCAATTCAGATAAAAAAATAATTATAAATATTAAAATTTAAATTTATATATTTTGAATATCACTTTTTAAAAATAGTTAAACGAGTCAATATTGAGATTCAAATTTATATATTTTAAATATCGCTTTTTAAAAATAATTAAACGAGTCAATTGAGTTAAACCCAAATCTTATGTATCTATGTTTTTGCCATGCGTGCTAACTGTTTTCCTCGGAGTAATAAACAAATTGACCATTTTCCAACGTTTTTTTTCCACTTGTCTTGCATTTTTATTGTTTTCTCTGTTATATATCCATTTCATCAGCTTCTCTTCAGTTATGCTACTTCAATTTTGGCGACATCATCAACAACTGCTTGAGAGCAAGCCTTTTGCAAGGACTAAAGCTCATAATCATGTATCAAAGACTTATCTCCATAACAATGTGGTTATTTTCCAATTTAATTCTCAAGAATTGAAGAATGTGCTTTCAAAAAAATTAATGAGTGTATAATCCATGTTAGTTTTAGCATAAATCTGATGTAACCAGTTGAACTCTACTAAATCATTATTTGCAAAATGTTAAAATTAGTATATTAACATGGTAAACAGACTAGAAAGAGGATAAGAGTTTTTGTAATTTGGATCGATTCGACTCAATCCAAATTATTGTTTATTATTAAAAATTATTTTTTTATTAAAATTTAATTGTAAATATAATCTAAGAATAATTTTTAATTTATTGATATTATTTGAATAGTGATACGGACTATCAGATAAACTCAGATACAGGTAAAGATATAAAGTAATTTTTAAATTACAACTTGATCCGACCATTAACATCTCTATTGATGACTTCGAAAGTCTTCATTTACAGTATATATATGTATGTATAGTATAATGAGTAGACAAGATTAAATTGAATACATTTAAATACTATCAACGAAGAAGAAAATTATGAATAAATAAGATTAATTTGTTTCCAATACGGCATCACAAGTTTTTCATAAGTTTTAGGGCATTCATTTTATATTTGGCATTGGGAATATCATGTATTTTTATTTTGGAGAGTGTTAAATATAATATACTTTTTAAAATTATTTTTAATGCATAAACTTTGCAACAATTCGAAAAAATCCATCGTAATTTTACAATATCCTTTTAATCCTTATTATGTATTTTTAAAGAGTGTTTTATTAAGAAGTACGTTAATTAATATTTTCCTTTTATTTTTTGTTGATAAAATTGTAGTAAAATATTCTTCACCAGGAAATAGGAAAATTGCAAATGAGATTTAGTCTTTTTTTTTGGG
This sequence comes from Adansonia rubrostipa, assembly GCA_038381775.1. Taxonomy (NCBI): domain Eukaryota; kingdom Viridiplantae; phylum Streptophyta; class Magnoliopsida; order Malvales; family Malvaceae; genus Adansonia; species Adansonia rubrostipa. Next base: position 16,725 of record JBBYHM010351474.1, read on the forward strand.
GGGGTCTGGGGTGAATTAGTTTTTGATATTTTAAATATGGCTTTAGTAGAGATGGCTTTAGTAGAGTGTTAATACCTAGCTCATATAGCTTTCGAATCGATCTATTCTGAATGAAAATATTTTTTTTAATGTAAAGGCAGAGAAGGATAAAATTTTTTAAGGTAGAGTGTCATGGGATTTAACCACGTAAGTACACGTATCACAACATATAATATAACAATAAAGTAGAGTGTCGATCCTATGAGAAATTATTATCAAATTTTTTAAGTATTAAAATCAAAACAATTTAATCTTATTCAAACAAATGATTAAGAATTACAAATTAAAACTAATAATAATAATAATATAATAATAAAAGTCTAAAATTATAATTTCTCTTTACAACTTTATTTTTGGAAACTGTCAAAATTAATCACTTTGCTTAATTGAATTTTCTTTACTTCTTGATTAAGTTGTTACATTTTTGAAAACTTTTTTGGGTTTTGACCTACAAAAATATGAAACTGATTTAAATAACTAAGCAATTAAAATATAAAAAAAATAAATAATACTAAATTAAAAATTATTAAAATAAATAATAGTTAATTAAAAATCTCTTAGACTTGACTAATTTTATGTACATAATGAGACTAAATAACTTTATTTTATAGAGTTATCATAGAGATGGTGTAGTTCTGGTAATTATTTGCTCTTCGCCACATTATCTTGCCGGACTATTTAAATTACTATTTTATCTTTAAAATATTAATTTTTATAAAGACAATAATTTAATAACACAAATATACCTTTTATATTTAAATACGATTTAATTTTTTTCTCTAGCAAGATGCACTTTATTATTCAAAAAAAATTTAAAATAAGTAAAACATAACGAATTGAAAATTGATGTATTCAATATTTATGAAAGTGATATTAGTTTTGAAAATTTAACATACACAGCGAACGAGAGTGAGGTGGACCAAAACAATCATTTTACAATATCCACTCCTTTACCATCTTTCGGCTTTGGACCGTAATAATTGTCAATTTACTTTTGTTAGTAGAACAACCCATTTCTTTGCTCATAGTTTAACGAGGATAAATTGTAATGTTGGAGAGCTGAAGGTATAGTGGCCTCCCATCCTCCGTTTCTAATCTGACTAACGGTCACATTAATAAAACCGCCATCTTTGTTATTTAAAAAAAAAAAAGTACACTCATTTTGCCTTTTTACCAAAAAAAAAAATACAAAAGCGGTTATATACTAAGTAATTTTAACTACCGTGAAATCTCAACAAAACAAACTAAAACTCACATATCGCGATGTGGGATCCGAATGAGAACCAAAACCCTTCATTTGAGGGAAGATGGATTTTGAAATATTCCCACATTTTAAAAGAAAAATATATAGACCCATTATATTGACAAGATAACTTCTAATAATTAGCAAATTGATTTATTTTTAATCTCTTTGCATTTGGGAAAATAGTGGAGTTGAGCTGGGCTTCTTTTGAATTTAATTATTTAAATTGTACCGTAGGTGGATTTGGGTGCAATTAACCCATAGCCCTTTTAGTTTCGAAGGGAAGGGTCCAATTATTTTTTTTTAATTTATAAAATCACATAAATAAATAATTTATATCATATGACATCTTAGATGATATAAAACTATGGCATGACATCTGATAAATGACGTGACATTACAACATCATCCTTAGATACTAATCGTAATGGGTGATTAAAATAAATAAATTTGTGTAACATAAATGACTAAATTGATATTTTTCATGGTTAGATGATCAAATTAAAAAAATCTCAAATAATTAAATTATTATCCGTGTAATTGACTCTTAATTGAATCGCCAATTTAATCCTGATGAAGCTGTTAGACTAGCAGCAATCTCTCCTTTCCCAAAAAACTTTTTTATGGAATCCATGATTGACCAAACTTCGGCATTTGCAGTGTATGTTGATAGTTTGAAGGTTTTTTAAATGGCTGTGAATAGTGCTTCTCAAATACTAAATATTTATTTTACCAAAAAATAAAAGTAACTATTAATAATAGAAGGGTCATCGACGATGAACAAGAAAAAGGCCTTTACGATCTTCAGATTGCATTTGATAAGTAACTAGAATTGATTGGAAGCAAATTAGCCATTAAAAGAAGAGAAAATACTCTGCAAATGTTCACATTCTTCCCTATCTGCGAAAAGCCTAAAGCAATGGGTGGAATACTGAATTGAATCTCAGAGGAAAAAAAAATGGGCGTTATTAGAGACATAGAAATTCAAAGGCTGATTAGGGTTCAAAAGTTAGTGATAGATGGATTGAATGGCTTGCAATTGTAATCCTCAACGTGAAATTGAGAACTGAGTGGAATCAGGCTCGTTTTCATTGGATCAAGATGACTTTACAGATCTCTTCATCACAACGATCGTTTCAATCATTAATGGCCTGATCATGTATCTGATCATCAGCTTTATTGACCTCAACGATTGTATATATCCTCTCAAACCAAACTCCACTTGAGACACCCTTCGGATGGCGCCTGCATTCTCCAATGGTGCTGTCATGATCATCTTCTCACTTTCCAATATCCAAACCCTATTCATTATAAACAACCCCTGTCATTGCTAAAGCTTCAATCGGTGCTGTCATGATTAATTCATGCAAAGCTGCTTAATTCAAAAGCTTGAATCTTTCTTCTAATTTTACAACGCAACATAAAACCACCGAATCGATTTGACATCTATTTGTGCTGTGTCTGCAGCACGAAGACGAATATAATGCATACATACATACATAGATGATCAAATTGCCTACTAAGGGAATGCAGACTAATTTCCTTCATAGAATTCAGGGATGCTTGATTGCATACAAATCAAACGAGAAATTTTGTCTTCTGACATTCCAGGGTTTTAAATTTTGAAAGGGAGAAGGGCTTGTAAGTTTCATATGATAAGTGACATCCCCGTGATTAATTTGATTGACCAAACTATTTGCTTCAACTCCACCATTCAATATTGCTGATGGATCTTGATTACAACTGTGATGTTTGCATGATTAAAACTATGATGTAATGCTTAATACGAAAATTAATTCACCTTTTTGGAAGAAATATGATTAATAGATTCACTCGCACTTGTGTCTGATACCTTAATTAAAATGTGAAGAAAAATGGAGATTTTTAGTTCTGATCACTATCAAAGGCGAAACCAGAGATTTTTGGATTCTTAAAATATGGACTACAATATCCATTACAATATCCAAAAGAGTTTTAATTGGAATATAAATTTGAGTATTTCATTCAATTAAGTCCTTATGTATATATGTATATATTGGCTTAGTCGAGGGCTCATTTATAAAATATAAATAAAGATAGAAAGAATGGAATAGGCTTTAGGCCCATCGAGACCAATCCAAATTTGTTTTCTAAGGGATAGGCTTTAGGTTCTAGCTAAAATCGAAAAAATATATAAATATATACATAATATAACTTAGAATAAAATATAAGTCTTAAAACCAAAAACCAATAAAATATATTAAACCTAAGAATGAGAAAATAAAAAAAATGATTTTATAAAATACCAAATTAATTCTACTAGTAAACCCTTTCAAGAAAATACTTTCTTTATTGATAGAATGCAAACATTTTGATAAATTATTTTTATTTAAAAATAAAAAACAATTATTACTTTATTAACGTGGAAATTTATTGTTAAAATTTAAATATTTTCTCCATGATTTTCAGGAAAACAATATTGAAAAACAAATTAAAAAATTTTATGTTTTTCAATATTATAAACCAAAATATATAAATAAGGACTTAATTGAATGAAATACTCAAATTTATATTCCAATTAAAACTCTTTTTGTATATTGTAACGGATACTGTTAAAACTTAATTGTGGATATACTATTCAAAGTGATGGTTCGTTCCTTTCTTAGTTAATCTAAATTACTCAATGTTTTAAGAAAAAAATAGAAAAATTAATACTTTTCTTAATTTGTATCATCATTTTAATATATGATTTAATTGAATATTATTCTTATAAATATTAGCTTTAAAAAAATCAAAGATGGTTCTAAATGGTCTGGATTCAAACATTTTGAGTTGGATGATTTTGATTTTGATTTTTTGATTTAATTATTCAAATTCAAATCTTTTTATTTGGGGGCCAGATTCCTTTCTAGTTTTTGTTAAGTTTGAGTTCAAACTAGTTGGGTTATTTTTTTAATTTTATAGAAGTTATATTCATTTTAATATTTCTTTGAGTTTGAATTTAAATTATTTTAAATTTAAATATATATATTTTAATTTAAAATATTATATTTGAATTTTTTAAATTTGAGTATTTAATTTTTTTATTAAACCAAATTTAAATGAATTTAAAATCCATTTAAAGTTACTCATGGGTGGGAATTGCTATTTTTGACAGCTAAAAGATCCTAGAACAGGGCATGGTTTGTGGGAGAACGTTGTTTGCAACTAAAAGCAAATCATATATACACACATTTGGATGCTTGGTGACAGTCTCCCACGGAATCATATATATATATATCAGTCATTGAAAATTTTAAAATTCAGTGAGAAAACGATGAGACGACGGTAATGAAGTCAACACGAACTCTGAATCTGATGATGATGATGCTGCGGCTGATAATGCAGAATTTGTCATATTGCCACTTTTTCTTCCTGTTTTACAGCTGGTTTAAACGCGTTCCTTTCATTATTGAATACTAATAATTCAATTCATATTTACTATTTTCAACTTGTTCTGCCTCCAAAATTACCACCTTATCCTTGCAAATTTGCAATTTTAGAATTTAATGCAAATGTAATCTCAGCGTATGCTTTAATACATGAATAATAAGCATTTATGTATTTATTAAATTGCATAATAAAATAAAAAATTCATGTTTCATCCCATAATAATAATAATAATAATAATAATAATAATAATACACATACAAATTTTATCGTTTTAACTAAATTCTATGCTCTTTTTATTAAAAGTTGATTCTATTACTTTTTAAAAGAAACTCGAAAATTTTAATAATTATGGATCAAAATTGATTCAATTTAGATACATATATATATTTTATTTTAAAAATCATATCAATTTGAATCCTTTTTTTTTTCAAATAATAAATAACAAAATATAGGTTTTGACAACAATGATATCCCTCAAAGACTTTTGTCAAAAATAATATTTTAAAAATTGATATATTTATATATTTTTTGTTATTAGCTGGTTTTTCAATGCATGTGATCGATACCTACTCTAAAATGATCGATGTTTTTTTTTAATTTTTATTTTGCTTTCGATCTCTTTATTCTTTGCTTCAACTTCTATATTAGAGAATCAATAAAGCTTTCCAAAAATATTTTATGCTTTTCAAGAGCTTAAGATAATTTTAAAAATATTTTTTTTTCCAATTGACTCAAAATTTATTTTTGGTTCATGAAACTTTTTCTTTTACCACAGAACAAATATAAACAAAATCATTTTT
>JBBYHM010351504.1:0-23882 GCA_038381775.1 Adansonia rubrostipa
GGTACATTTTGTGTTGATATTTGTTTGATTTTGGAATAAGTAAAAGGGGGATTATGGTTGAATACATATGATTGAAAATAAGAAAAACAAATTCAAATGCATGTGATTAGTTAGTACTAAGTGTAGACACCTAATTTAATCCGGATCCATTCTTTCTCTTTTTTTGATAATTCTAAATATCCAAGATTGAGAACTTAATGGCAACCCTCATTGGAAATGATCTTTTTTACATAAATCAGACATTCTCAAAACCTTTTTATTCATTGTTAAATGGCCGCAAGTTCACTTGATACAAAAAAGAATCACACTTTGACCTCTAATTTCAGATATATAGGACAAATATTTGAGAGAAAAATTATTTTTTATCTTTCTTGTCAAAATTTTGAAAATTTGTTTTCGCGAATAATATCGCGGTCAAATTTCCCATTTTTTAGAATTTTTAAAAAAATTTTCATTAAACATGGAAGTTAACCATCATATAATGATACAGATACCTGTATGGTATTTATGTTGAATTATACTCCGAAAAATCAGAAGGAAAAATTTATATTGGTATTTTATACTATAGGGAGTTATGTTGTCCGTTTTGGTGATTAATTTTGAATTTTTCATAGTATTGCGACTTTTATACTTATAAAATTTTTTCTGATAAAATTATTTTGGATTCTGGATTCTCGTCTTTACCATTTTATAAATTAGTATTTTGGATAATATATTTTATTTAATTTATTTTTACATAAATTTTAATGGATTCTTTAAAATTTTCTCGATTCTTAAATAATAGTTTTCCTTTATTTGTAAAATTTAATGGTGGAATTTTCTCAAGTTTTCAACTTCAAAATTCTTTAAAAATTTCCATTTAATTACCATTAAATCATTTTTTTTTCAAATTTCATTTTATTTTATAAGTTTTATATTTTCTTCCCGTTTTTAAAATATGAGATTTTTTACTTCATATTATTTTCGAGAAGATTTTTCTTAGTTTATAATTTTTAAAATTCTTCAAATATTATTATTTAATTTATATTAAAATAGTTTAGGAACATTCATTTTATTTTTATCAATTTTGCATTTTTCTTTTGAAATTCTTCCATTTTCGAAATACGAAGTTTTTAACTCTGTAATTTTTTGGGAGGATTTTTCTTAGTTTATAATTTTTAAATGTCTTTAAATATTATTATTTAATCTATATTAAAATGGTATTGGAAATTTTAATTTATTTTATGAGTTTTAAAATTTTTTTGCTACCGAGATACAAAGTTTTCTACTCGTAAATTTTTGGTAAGATTTTTTTGAGTTTACAATTTTTAAAATTCTTAAAATATTATTTTTCTAATTCATATTAAATCAGTTTTAAAAAATATAATTTATTTTATAAGTTTTAGAATTTTTTCAGTTGCCAAAATGCAGAGTTTCTATTCCGTAAATATCTTTAGTAGGATTTTTTGGAGTTCATAATTTTTAAAATTTTTTAAATATTATTTTTTAATCCCTATTAAATCAGTTTGTAAAAATTCAATTTATTTTATGAATTTTGTATTTTTTCGTATATGATAATTTTTCCCAGTAAGATTTTTTTCTCATATAATTTTACGAATTTTGGAGTTCCAATCAGTTTTTTTGCTTTTCATTATTTCATTTAACAAAACTTTATTTATAATTATCAATTATTAATTTTTTATTTTATTTTTATTATTATTATTATTTTAATTTTATTTTAATTATTAGTTATTTTCTACTAGTTCATGAAAACTAGTCTAGTTAATTTCTAACTTTTTTCCTAACTAATTTGGTTGGTATCTAATTTTTAGTTACATGATATTTTCTAGGCAATCATGATAATATTTTTTGAACGACCTTTGATTGTTAGCAACTTAATGCAAATCTAACCTTTTCATGCTAATTGTGACAAAAATATAATAAAATAAATTAATTAAAATTTTTATCCTTTTCTCCCCTTGGAGTTTCGGCCAAGAGGATTTAGAGGATCCTTTTGGCCAGCCCTCCCCCTTTATGAAAGGGGGGAGGATATGTTTTCATTTTTTTAGGAGTTTTCTTGCTAAAAAGAATAGCTTATTTAGTTTTCAATTTATTCAAGGTATAACGTTTAATCTTTTAGTCTTTCTTCATCTTTATTCATTTTTTTCTTATTTATGATCTAAATCCATGTTAAGGCTCATGGATTTTCATCCATGTTGAAAGGCTAAACATGGTGATACTGTATATTGTTTATATTTGGTGTGTTTTTTTTTTGGTTTTCTAAGTTATTTCTTGATGTTTGCTTGTAAAATATGTTGTTGTTGAGATCTTAATTTATTGTACATATGTGTTGAGGTATATCTAGTTTCCTTTTATATTCATGTTAATGTATAAGTAAGTATATTTGTATATTCATTTTTATCTTTATTTTGTTTTATTTTTATTTTAGTTTAGTAATGTTTATTTATGTTCATGATTCTTTATATCAAAGCATGCTTATGTTTGATATTTTTGGTTTGGTCGAATTTGATAGGTTCTTTTGATGATGATTTTGTGCATATTTCTTGCAATAATTTCATGTTTTTCTTCTTTTTATGTTATTTTATAACATTAGTGAACATAGGGACTAATTTGCAAAAACATAACTCTTTTAGGCTATTTTTAGGTTTGGTCGAAAGCTTCACAGATAACTTGGAAACTGATTTTATGTCTTGTATAACATGTTTTAGGTATTTTAATACTTTAGGGGTCATTTGCAAATTTATGAAGTTGAGGGACTAAATTGTAAAATATGAAAATTGTGTTTAATGGCTAAAAATGCTTGGCCGAACCTTTTTGTATATTGTTGCCATGATTTTTGAGTTGATTCTTTGCTGGTTTGGTGACTTTTAATGATCTTTTATGGTATTTTATCATATAAGGGTCAAAATGTAATTTTATAAAGTTTAGGGGTTATTTTTTAAATTATAGAAATTTTTTTTAGGACAAGGTATTTGGTCGAATCTTTTTAAAATATTGGCTATATTTTGATGCATAATTTCATATGATTTTTTATGATTTTTAGGTTATTTTATTATGGGACTAAAATGAAAATTTAGAAAAGTGTAGAGACTAAATAGCAAATTTTCATATTTCGGGGGCAAAATAGACATTTTATTAGTTTCAAAGATTTCTATTATTTCTATGTCCTTACATAGGGATATAGAAATTTTTAAAACTTTTACTATTTATTCGGTCTTTCGAAGGATACGAAATATAATTTTCAAAAATTTAGTGGCTTGATTATAAATTTTTCATTTTTAGTCAAACTTAAACTTTTAGCTTTTCCATTTAAACTAAATTAATCTACTTTTCATCATTTTAGGTCATTCTCAGGACCATTAGGGTTACCAGGATACTTTCATTTCGAAGATATACCCAAGGGATATTTTGGTAAATTTGCTTATCAAGATGTTTTTACGTTAAAGGTGAATATTTTAGGATTGGTTTAGCCTTCCAACGCCATTTTAAAGTCCATTAAGGTTATTGGGATACTTTCACGTCAAAGGTATACTTAGAAGCATTTTAGTAATTTTGTTCACCGAGATGCCTTTACGCCAAAGGTGAATATTTTAGGATTGGTTTAGCCTTCTAAGGTCACTTTAAGGTCCATTAGGCTTACTGGGATACTTTCACATCAAAGGTATATCCTAAGGGCACTTTGGTAATTTTGTTTATCAAGATGCTTTTATGCTAAAGATGAATATTTTAGGGTTGGTTTAACCTTCCAACGTTATTTTAAGGTCCATTAAGGTTACCGGGATAGTTTTAAGTCGAAGGTACACCTTAGGGGGTATTTTGGTAATTTTGCTTATCAAAATGCCTTTACGCCAAATGTGAATATTTTAGGATTGGTTTATCGTTCCAAGGTCATTTTAAGGTCCATTAGGGTTACCAGGATACTTTCACATCGAAAGTATACCTTGGGGGCATTTGGGTAATTTTTCTCACCGAGATGCTTTTAAGCCAAAGGTGAATATTTAGGATTGGATTAGTTTTCCAAGGTCATTTTAAGGTCCATTAGGGTTACCAGGATACTTTCATGTCGAAAGCATACCTTAGGGGAATTCTTGTAATTTTGCTCATTAGGATACTTTTACGTCAAAGGTGAATATTTTAGGATTGGTTTACCTTTTTAGGATCATTTTAAGGTCCATTAAGGTTATCGGGATACTTTTATGTCGAAAGTATACCTTAGGAGCATTTTGGTAACTTTGCTTATCGGGATGATTTGACTCCAAAGGTGAATATTTTAGGATTGGTTTAGCTTTCTAAGATTAAGGTCTATTAAGATTAACGGGATACTTTCATATTGAAGGTATACCCTAAAGGCATTTTTGTAATTTTTTGTGAGTCTAGTCTTAAATAACCATTAGGATGCTTTTTGGTCGAAAGTGCATATTTAGGATAGGTTCACCCTTTTTCATTCATTTTCGAGTCTTTTGAGGGTTACCGGGATATTTTCGTGCAAAAGGTATACCCCAAGGGTGTTTTTGTAATTTGTGTTGGAACCATATCCTATATGAGTACTAGGATACTTTCACATCGAAAATACGCATTAAGAATAGGTTCATTGTATTAGGTCATTTTTAGGTCATACAGTTTGTATTTTTTTAATAATAAAAATTATTTTTATAAATAAGCAATGTTTCCCAATTAAATTAATACGTAGGATTCTTACCAGAATATGTGAGAAATTTTATGGATATTTTAATAGCAAGATGTCTTTTTCAAATAGGAAGTCAGGATTTTTCAATTTCGAGAAAATAAAACCTTTCTTATTCCGCATGGTTCTCCAGCAAGATACGATGGAGAATTTGTGTCCACTTGGTTCCCTGAGAGGGTAAGAATAATTTTGTGATTTTCAAATGTATTAAAACCCAGATTTCTTAAAATAATAAATTTCTTTAATAAAATATTACAAAAATTATAGTAAAAAATCGAATATTGAAACCAAATAAAAATCAAATTTATTTTAACACATAATTAATGAGATACCGATTGCCAAACATCACAAGAAGGTCAATCTTTACTTGTGATTGTAACCGACTCTCGGACCCTTTCAATAGATCTCTGGTATGAGCACAAACCTCAGAGTTTGTTTTTATGGGTTTCATAATCCTTAAAATATAAACTCCAGCAGGTGTCCAATCTCACCTAGCCAAAACAAATTAGTGGTGACTCCAAAAAAAAAAAATCATTTTGTAATGACTATTCAGAGAAATCAGGTGAGCGATTCATCTCGATAACTCAGCCCCTAGGGACAAAGATAAAGAATAATAATCTTGATATAGGCCCCTAGAAATAAAAGGAAATAATTATATATAGGTATTTATATAGAAACAATGGATATATTGGCCATTTTAAGTTAGGCTGGTCAGGATTCGTATCCGAGCCGCATTGCAATAGCTTGGTGACTCCACTAGGGACATCTTAGTGAGTCAGGCCTAAAATTAATTGAGTTAAATAAATCTTGATTAATTTAGTTTCAATAAATATTTAATTATAATTTTCCAAAAAAATTATTATTATTATTTTTGTGACTTGTCTTTGTGTTTCTTTTGTTTTCTTTGGGATTTAAGATTAGGGTGTTATTAATGTTTCCGAAAAGATTCGTTTATCCCTTCACATCCATTGAGCATGAATGTAGTAGCTTTGCATATAACTATTGATCGCAATAGGACTATACTGCCTAAAGTACTTATCGATAATGGTTCAGCTTTTAATGTCATGCCATGGGTTGCATTGTCTAGGTTACCACTAGACTATAGTCAGCTCAAGCATAGTTAAATAGTGGTCAAAGCTTTTGATGGGACTAAGAGAGAGATTAAAGGAATTATTTTTGTCCCCTTAATAATTGGCCCATGCCCTTTCGATATTGAATTTCATGTATTAGATATTACCCCTGTATATAACTATCTCTTGGGATGACTTTAGATACACTCTACCGGTGCTGTACCATTTTCCCTTCATCAAAAAGTCAAGTTTATAATTGATGACAAATTAGTCAGCATATCAGGTGAAGAAGACATAATAGCTATAACTTCAACTTAGCCTCCTTACATTGAAGTGAATGCTAATGCACATGAATGCTCATTTAGGGTAATTGAGGTTGTTAGTGTTCCTTTTATTGCTGAGGGATCTCCAGTTTCGATGCCCCAACTTTTTGATAGCACTTATATGGGTTTAAAGCTCACAATGGCAAAAAGTGCATGAACAAGAAAAGGGCTTGGCAAGAATTTGTAAGAGATAAGTCGATCTATTCAAGTGATGCTAAAAAAGATCGATATGGATTGGGTTACAACCTTAGAAGTAACTTTTTGCTTCATATTTAATAGGAAAGTAAGTTATAGTGAAGAGTTTGAGTTAGTGTTTAATTCCATATCCTTCTTTGAAAGAAACTTTTTGCTATGGTAGGACCATCAATTGTGCTACTGAATGTATGACGATGATCATTTCAAGTCTTGAGAATTTTCAAGTGAACGCAGTCAGTTCAGATGATGAAGCACTGAGGAATGATCATGGGATTCATCACTGCCCTACTAGATATGTCTGGACCAATTAAACTGTTACTGAAAGAACTATAGTGTCTAAGACAAATCTAAAGCGATTCCAAGAACTCACCTCGTTAGTTTTGGCCCCAAAACATATGAGGATCATTTTATAAAGGGCATAAACATGTCATATCATCATTTTTAAAAATGAAATGCATAAACTTTTTATATGTATTCAGAATTCTCTTACATTTACATTCGTTTTTTCCTCTTACACTATTTTCCCTTTTCATAAACTCATATATGAATTAGCCCATATTTTCTTGTTTGCCCATTTTTTGTTTTGTTTGCTTTTATAGATCCTTTGACCAAAAAGAAGAGGATAATCTCTTTTAGAATTCCAAAGTTAATTTTAAAAAATCCATCTTCTCGAACAAGGATGATTTCTAAAAAGATTTCAATAATTACATTTTACTACCTGAGTTTTTAAAATCACTTGAGCAAAAGGATAAACGAATAATGCCTCATGAAGAGCCCACAAGGTTATAAACTTAGGGGATGAGGATGATAGAAAAGAAGTCAAAATTGGAACTGTTATGATGCTCACAACTAAAGTAGAGTTGATAAATTTGCTCCAGGAGTTTTGTGATGTTTTTGCATGGTCATATCAAGATATGATGGGTTTAGACCTAAAAATAGTGGTCCATAAGCTACCTCTAAAACTAGAATTCTAGCTGGTTTAGCAGAAATTAAGAAGGATGAAACCTAAAATATTGTTGAAAATTAAGGAAGAGGTGAAGAAACAATTTGATGCTGGGTTTCTCAAAGTGTCAAAGTATTCAAAATGGGTTGCTAATATTGTCCTGGTTCCCAAGAAAGATGCAAAAGTTAGAATGTGTGTAGACTACTGGGATTTGAATTGAGCAAGCCCAAAAAATAATTTTTCTCTCCTTCATATTGATACATTAGACAATAACACCGCAAAGAATCATCTATTTCTTTCATGGATGGATTTGCAGGCTATAATCAGAGTAAAATGGCCCCTAAAAACGTAGAGAAGACAATATTTGTCACTATGTGGGGCACCTTTTGTTATAGGGTGATACCATTTGGGCTGAAGAGTGTAGGGGTAACTTACCAAAAGGCAATGGTCAGTTTATTTCATGACATGATGTATAAAGAAAATTGAGGTGTATGTTGACAACATGATTGCCAAGTCTCTTTAGGAAGAAAAGCATGTTGTGGATTTGTGAAAATTTTTTGAAAGGTTGAGAAAATATTAGCAAAAGTTGAATCCAGCAAAGTGTAATTTTGATGCAAGATCAGGGAAGCTATTGGGTTTCATTGTAAATGAAAAAGGGATTGAGGTTGATCCTGATAAGATTAGAGCTATTCAGGAGTTGCCACCTCTACGCACATAAAAGGAAATAAAAAGCTTTCTTGGGAAGTTGGATTACATTACTCGTTTTATTTCTCAACTCACGGATAAGTGTGATCCAATCTTTTAACTTCATCAAAAACATAACATAGGAGAGTGGGATGAAGATTGCCAAATAGTATTCAAAAAGGTGAAACAATATTTAGCAAATCCTCTAGTTTTTGTACCCTTGATTCTAAAGCGTCCCCTCATATTGTACCTTTTAGTGTTTAGGCGATTGATAGGATGTGTGCTAGGGCAACATGATAAGACTGTAAGAAAGAAAAGGCAATCTATTACCTCAGCAAGAAGCTTTTAGAGTATGAGATAAATTATTCCAAAATTGAGAAAATATGTTATGCCTTAGCTTAGACTGCAAAAAGGCTTAGGCAATATATGTTATATCATATTACTTGGTTGATCACTAAAATAGATCCAATCAAGTATCTTTTTGAAGCCTTAGCATTGTTTGGAAGAATAGCGAGATGGAAAATGTTGTTATCAGAATATTATATAGTTTATGTGAGCCAAAAAGCTATCAAAGGAAGTGCCATTGCCAAATTCTTGGCAAGCTGGGATCTTAATGATTATCAGCCACTAGATTTTGATTTTCCTGATGAATATTTGATGAATGTTTCTATTGAAAAAGAAAAGTGACCAAGCAAAGACAGTAGAATGGAAAATGTATTTCGATGGGGCCTTAAAGCTTTGGGTCATGGAATTGGAGCAATTCTCATATCTCTTAAAGAAGATTATTATCCTTTTCCCACTAAATTGGATTTTGATTGCACAAATAATGTGACAGAGTATGAAGCATGTGTTATGGGATTTCATGCAGCCATTGAGAAAAATGTGCCAGTATTGAAAGTCTATGGGGATTCAACCTTGGTGATTTATCAGTTACAAGAAGAGTGGGAAACTCGTGATTTGAGGTTGGCCCAATATAAAAAGTTAATTTTGAATTGTTACAAGAGTTTGAGAAGGTGGATTTTGTTCACTTGCCTTAAGATAAGAATCAAATGGCTGATGCTCTTGCTACTCTTACCTCGATGTTTAAGGTGAATGAGAATGAAAAAATAGTCTCGATTCAGATGAGTTTACATGAGTTGCCCACTTATTATTACAATGTTGAAGCTGAACCGGATGGTTGTCAATGGTATTATGATATTAAAAGGTATCTCAAGAACCGAGAATTTTCGAACAATGCCTCTAAAAATAATAAGAAAACCTTGAGAAGGTTAGCAATAAACTTTGTTCTAGATGATGAAATTCTTTATAAGAGACACTATGATAAAACATTATTAAGATGCGTAGATGCTCTTAAAGCATAGAGACTTTTGGAAGAAGTACATGAGGGAGTTTATGGGATTCACGCCAATGGGCATAAAATGGTGAGACAAATTATGAGGTTAGGTTACTTTTGGATGACTATAGAGGGAAATTGTACTAAGTATGCTCGAAAATATCATAAATGTCAAATTTATGTAAATAAGATTCATGTCCTGCCTTCACCATTACATGTCATAACTACTCCGTGGCCCTTTTCTATGTGGGGCATGGATGTTATTGGGCTAATTACCCCTAAACTTCAAATCATTATCATTTTATTTTGGTTGTTATAGACTATTTCACCAGCAAATGGGTCGAATCGGCTTCTTACCCAAATGTGACAAAGTCGACGATGATTAAATTCCTAAAGATTAATATTATTTACCGTTTTAGAATACTTAAGAGGATCATAACTAACAATGCCTCCAACATTAGTAATAAATTGATGACAGAGGTATGTACCCAACTCAAATTTTCTTATCATAATTTAGTGACATACCATCCGATGCTGAATGAAGCGGTGGAAGTAGCCAAAAAAATATTAAGAAGATTATGGCTAAGATGGTGGAGATGTATAAAGATTAGCATGAAAAGCTCTTTTTTGCACTTTTAGCATATAGAACTTTAGTGCGGACCTCTACTGGGGCAAACCCTTATTCGTTGGTATATAGCATAGAAGTTGTTTTACCAATTCAAGTCAAACCCTCCCCCCAGGTATTGATGGAGACCAAATTGAAGGAAGATGAGTGGGTATGAGATTGTTATGAAAAGTTGAATTTTATCAACGAGAAAAGACTGCAAGCAATTCAGCATGGGCAAATGTATTAGAAGAGAATGATAAGAGCTTATGATAGAAAGTTCTGACCAAGACAATTTCATGAAGGAGAGTTGGTATTAAAGAAAATCTTTCTTGGCCAAAGAGATTCGCATAGTAAATGGGCTCTGAATTGGGAAAGACCTTATGTGGTTCAAAAAGCTTTTTCTAGTGGGGCATTAATTTTGGAAAAAAGGGATGGGCACTTTACCCAATCCTATCAATGCTAATAATGTAAAAAAGTATTATGCTTAAAAAAGGAAAAATAAAAGAAAAAAATAAAAAAAAGTTAAAACGAGAAGCCTTACGATGAAAACCTGGAAAGGGCAACTCAGGCAGAAAGATGATTGTGAAGGGAAATTCGCTAAAACTCAAGATCGAAAAGGAAAGCATTATGCAATTAAAGACATATTTCAAGAGATTGATCCATGAAAGAGCAATGTTCTAATAAAGAAAGGCTTTTGAAGATTTGAATGAGAGATTCGAAGCATTTAGATAACACCTATTTTTGTCCCATATTTTGTATATACTCTTATTAGAAAAACCTAATATTGTTTTTCCTTCCCTTTATTGGAATGTATCTACACATCTTTATTCATACCCTTTTCACTCTTTTATTCAAGCCTTTCTTACCTTCATTTGTACCTCTATCATACCTTTTCCATCTGTATATGTTTTTGACAAGTGATGATTAACATCTTATAAACAAATAACAAAAAAAAAAGATTTCTTTGCATTACTTTGGATTAAAGACTAACATTATAGGGACTTTAGTCACTGTTTCAATTCTCCAAACATTTTAGGAAGGGTTAGAAATCAACTGATAATTGGATATCCTCAAAGAAAAGGAAATGTTGGTAGCCCTAGGTTAAGTACATTTATGATAGAAGGAAATAAATTATTTACAAAAAGTTTCAAATGCAAACATCATTAATATTCTTTAGCCTATTCAATTTGAAAAAGCTCTAGCTTGAGCAATACCGGTCTTTTTTCCTTCACCGAAAAATAAAATTTCACACAACATTTCTTGAAAAGGCCTTTGACTTTGAATAGCGGGGTAGGTTCATCTCTTAAAGATATCTTCAAATCGAGGCCCGAGCGTTGATTTTCTTGACTAGAAGAAAAATATTTTCTAAAAATGTCCTCAAATGCCAAAATAAACTAGATTAGAAATGGTGGATAATTATAAAATTCATAGGTTATATAGAGAAGTCATGAGAATTCATCATTTGTAGTATGCATGCATGTACATTCATTAATTTGCAGAAAAGCTTAAGTGGGATGTTGAAGAAGGGCAACCATCATGATTATTTCCTCAAAATCAAAAGGTAAGTCTTTCATCTTTTTAAATTGACCAGGCATCAAATGTTGCCATCTTTTATCCATGTTAACTTGTCAGCTTTGTCCCAATCAACCCTTTTATCCATATTGACTTACCACTTTGTCCTGGTCAACCTCTTATCTTTATTGACTTGCTGTCATTGTCCCAGCCAACCCTCTTATCCCTATTGACTTGTTAATTTTGTTTCGATTAATCTTTTACCCCTGTTAACTTATCGACTTTATCTCGATCATCTTTTTATCCTTGTTGACTTATTGACTTTGTATCGGTTAACCTTTTATCCCTCTAGACTTGTTAGCTTTATCCCGATTATTATCTTTGTTGACTTGTCAATTTTATCTCGATTAACCTTTTATCCCTGGTGACTTGTTGACTTTGTCTCAGTCAACCTTTTATCCCTATTGACTTGTCAACTTTCTGTCGGTCAAAAGTGAAAATGTGTCCAGCTCTTTGTGGACTAAAAGAGAAAGGTGTCTAGTTTTTTGTGGATAAAAGAAAAAGGCATCCAGCTCTTCATGAACTAAAAAGAACAAACATGCAGCTTTTTGTAGACTAAAAGAAAAAAAAGAGTTTAGCTATTTATGGACCAATTGATTAGAATTTTAGTACCTTACCTAAAGCTTTTTAGGCCTTTTCGAAAGCAAGATTTTATACTTAGGGTTCTTTACTAGTTTAACCTTTGTAAGTAGGGTTGTACTTGAAAGATGTTAATTACTGCATGAATAATGCATAAAGATATAAATGCAGGTTTAAGTGATGCAAAGGTGATAATTTAAAAGCCAAATCCAGTAATTGGCTTTAGAGTTTTGAATCTTTTTTTTAATCTTTGAGTTTCTTTAGGTTTCCTACTTTTTAAAGTTAGCTAAAGTTCAAAAGGCTTTCTTTAAATGGTTGAGATCATTTTTGAAGGTTGAGGTGACCCATGATGCATAGGAACGTTCTTGAGTCTGATGGCTTACATTAGCTTATTAACGGACTTGGTAAACTAAGTCTTAGCGTGTTTAGAAGGATGACCTAATGTTCTAGACTGAATGATAGGAATATGGTCTGTAGGCAGGGATCAAGGATCATTGATTTGGCTTTACCTTTTAGCTAAGGTTTAACGGAGGACATTTTTATCATGTTTTCCAACATGGAAAAAGTCTGAAGGATAAGTCTAGTTATGGTTCCAAAATTCATTTTTGATTTTTTAAACTTAAGAAGATTTCCCTACAAAGTTTTATCTTCTTTTAAGTAATACTAAGAAATCATATTATCAATTTTGTACAATCCATCAAGCATTATCAATTATATGACAAGCATGATGTAATGTGGTATGCAAGTATGAAACAAAAGATTCAAAAAATGAAATGGTTGTATTTTATTTTTGGAAGAAAAAAATATAATTCATTGAACATTTTGGGAGGTACAAAGAAAGTTAAAAATTAATTTTTCTAGTAATCAATTCTTTTTTAGGCTAATGACATAAGTCTTCTACTAAGTACTTTCAAAAACTTCTATCAAACAACCAACATTCCCAGTGTCAGCCATTCTTTGAGGAAACTCTCAGATTGCCCCAAGATGGCTACCCCAAGCTAAGGCACATACCATTCTTTGGTTCGAGGATAAGGTTGGAAATGGGTTTGGTAAATTTAGGATAAGAAAAAGAGGCTGGGCTGAGATTTAGTGTTTCAATGGAGGATGGTTCTGTCAAGTTCACATTGGCTTTGTTTAGGTTTAGATAAAGGTAAGATTTGGTTGCTTAAGCTACCCTTCCAAAGATAAATATGCTTTTGTAGATATCCATTTAGAGGAACCTTTCAGGCATAATAATTCTTAACGTAACTAGAGTAAATAAGGTTGGGCAAGTCATTACCATCCCTTTCGATTAGAATTAGCATTCCACTAGAGAAAGCTTGCTTAAACATATAGGGGCCTTCCTATTTTGGAGTCCATTTTACATGAGTGTCTTTGTGAATTAGAAGGATCTTTTTAAGAGCTAAGTTTCCTTCCTAAAATTGATAAGAATGGACTTTTCTTGTTATGAGCTCTTATTATATGCTTCTAATACATCTATCTATGATAGATGGCTTTCACTTATTTCTCGTTGATGAGATTTAGTCACTCGTCTTGGTTCTTAATCCATTTAACTTCCATTTAACTTCTTCAAGCTAGGATTCCATCAACACCTCGAGTGAAGGGATTTTGACATCGATAGGTAAACCTACCTCTATCCTATATACTAGAGAGAATAGTGTTACTCTAATGAAAATTTGAACTACTCTACGATAGGCATGCAGCACAAAAGATAGCTTTTTATGCCAATGTTTATAAGTTTTGGTCATTTTTAATTATTTTTTTAATGTTTTTGTTGTTTGCTTCGATCGCCCTATTTAGTTTTGGATGGTAAAGCACTAAATTATGGTGCTTGATCATGAACTAAGACCAAATTGCTTCTATCATTTTTGTTGTTCAAATTATGTGCATTATTTGTGATGATTTGTTTAAAGCAGTCCGTATTGGTAGATGATGTCTCATGTCATAAACTTGCACACAATAGATCTAGTGACATTGGAATATGAAACCACTTTTACCCGATTAATGAAATAATCAATAGCAACCAAAATAAAGTGATGCTTATTTGAAGCTTTGGGAATGATGGGTCTAATCATATTGACATGCAGATATGAAGGTGGGGCGTAGATTTTGTCCGCATAGATTTGGCACTTATGGCATCTCCAAGTATAGTTAATGTAGTCTTTTTTGAGTGTTGACCTATAATATCTAGACCTCATAGCTTGCTTTGTCATTCTGTGTCTATTAGCTTGAGTACCATAAATTCCTTCATGGACCTTTTCTAGAATTCTCCTAGCTTTAGGAGCGTCGACACATAAGAGTAATGTTTAATCCCAGTTTTCCTTGTGCAGGACATTACCATCTAAAATGAAACTTGTAAACATTCTTTGGACAGTTCACTTACCAGTTTTGTGTGATGCTCTAGGTATTCTTGTTCCTGAATATAATGAAGAATGTCATGGTACCATTGTAGCCCATCCGTTTCTTCTTTTACGCTATAGCAGTAGGCAGGAACTTCATAAATACTCATCTGGATGGGTGTGACTTCTAACTCTCAGGTTTATTGAAACATAAAAGCCAGGTCATTAAGTGTCTGCCACATGGTTATATTCTCGAGGTAAATGCTACAAGCTAATTTCATCAAATTATTGTTTTAGTTCATCGATTAGCCTTTTGTACTAGCATAACTTAAAATCTCGTGTTTCCCATTCACTTTGAAGTTGATAAATTACCAAGGTGGAGTCTCCATACACTTGTAAAGTCCTGATGTCCCTCTCAAGGGCTGCATGAAGCCCCAATACACATGTCTCATATTTGGCTATGTTATTGGTGCAATCAAAGTTTATTCTGGTGATAAAGGGATAATATTCTCCATGACCCAATGCATTTGAGGCTCCATCAAAATACATTTTTCAAGTTTGGCTGTAATTAATACAATTTTCTATTTTGGATAAGGATATTAGGTTTTCATCTAGGAATTCAAAATCTAATGGTTCATAATCTTTTTCGGCTTCGCTTGCTAAGAACTCAGCTATCGCACTACCTCTAATGGCTTTCAAACTCATATAAATGATGTCATATTCGAAGAGCAAGACTTGTCACCAAGCCAACTTTCCGGATAAGGCAAGAGCCTCGCATAAGTAGTTAATAGAGTCCAGTTTAGTGATCAACCATGTAGTGTGATATAACATGTATTACCTTAACCTCTGAGCCATCTAAGTCTAAATCACAACATAACTTCTTGATTACAGAGTAACTATTTTTATGCTCTGTGAATTTTTTGCTTAAATAGTAGATAGCTTGTTCTTTCTTTCCTAACTCATCATGCTGACCTAGTACATAGCCTATGGATTTGTAAAAAACTAACAAATATAATATTAATGGTCAATCAAGCACCAGTGATACAAGCACTTGCAGGTTTGACAAGTAACACTTGACCTTGTTAAAAGTTTGTTAGAACTCATTATTCCATTCACCAAGGTTTTTTTCAAAGTATGTGAGAGATCGGATCATATTTATCGATTAATTGGGATATAAACTTGGCTATATAGTTTAGTCTCCTAAGGAAACTCTTTACTTTCTTTTGGGTATGTTGTAGTGGAAGGTTTTGAATAGCCTTGACCTTGTGAAAATTGGCCTCCATTTCTCGTTTACTCATAATGAAGCATAATAGTTTGCCAGAGATAACACCAAAAGTACACTTAATTAGGTTTAGTTTGAGTTGGTATTTGCATAGCTGTTTAAAGAGTTTGTAAAGGTTAGTGACATGCTCAATTTTGTTTAAGGACTTGGCAGTATATCATCCATATAGACCTCTAGTTCTTAATGCATGAGGTCATGGAATAGTGTCACCATTGCCCTTTGGTAAGTTGCCCTAGCGTTCTTGAGTCCAAAAGGCATAACCTTTCAATAAAATGTACCCTACACAATTATAAAGGTAGTTTTCTCCATGTCGTTAGGAGCCATTCTAATCTTTATAGCCCAAAAATCTATCCATGAAAGAAAATAGGGAATTTTTGGCAGCGTTATCTACTAAAATATCGATGTGAGGCAAAGAAAAATTGTCTTTTGGTCTAGTTTGGTTTAAGTCCTTGTAGTCTGCACACATTTGAACCTTACCATCCTTTTTAGGAATCGGGACAATGTTGGCTACCTATGCAAGATTCTTGGCCACCTCAAGAAATCCCATATTAAATTACTTTTTCACTGCTTTTTTAATCTTCAGATGCATCTTTAATTTCATTCTCTTAAGTTTTTGCTGCACGAGTTTGTGCTCAAGTTTTAAAGGAAGTCTATGAACCATTATGTTAGTAATTAGCCCATGCATGTCTTAATAGGACCAGGTGAACATATCCCAGTATTCTCAGAGAAGGTTGATCAATTTAGTCCGAGTTGATGGATTTATAGAGGTTCCTATCTTGCCTTCTTTCCAGTTTTCCTCTATCCTGAGTTCATAGTTTTGATAAGTTTTTCATGGGGAAAGATCCTTTCAGTTCTTGTCTAATTAATCTTAACAAATTGGGTAGCATGGTGCTTTCCTCAAAATCCCTCTCAGATTTGACCTCACCGATATAGATTAATTGCTTAAAATCATTTTTTGGAGTCTCAGTATGAACATTCATGTCATTTTCATCACGGTGCTTGAAAATATAAAAATGACCAATATAGGCAAAAAATAAAGAGAAGAAAAAAGTCGAGGATTTGATAAAAAATGAAGATGGACATAAAAGATGGAATGTAAAATGATTGGTCATTTTTATTAATAATGTTTGATAAAAGCATGCTTATAAAAAAGATCCTATGATGCTCTTAATCAGAAGCATGTAGGTTTAGTTCATAGCATTACTTCAAATTAGATCCAAATAATGCAGGATCTCTGTTTTAGTCTAAATGCTTGGAACGAATCCTATAATGCATAGACTAGTTATAGGCCCCATTATTGAAGTTCTCGACTCATCAATTATGTTAATAAAGAAGTCTTTGAAGCTTTGCTTAAAATAACCATTATATTGTTGGAGCTAATAGTTCTTCTTGATTTAGATTGATGTATCCTCTTAAATGAAAGCTTCTTATAGCAGTAGCAGCACCGTTGGTTTGTGTTTTAAATCTTAACCCTTTAAACAGGCCATTCTCTTTTGTCAATTTGTTAGGTGACATTTAAAGCTTTAGAGCTTTAGGGATCCTTTATTGATGCTTTCCTAGTCTCTTTCTAGCGCGAGCACCTTTACTGAGGATCAACTGAAGACTCATGTGGTTGTTTTTTGATAGATTAGGCTCAACCATGGCCAAAACTTCTTTGACCATGTCTGCTGACTGAGTAAAGGATACTCATTTATCATAGAACTCAATGCTTTTTTTATTCATCAACTTTTGGACCATTACACGAACTTCTTGCATGTTTAAAGATCATGAACATGGATTGTGTGGAAGTTACAGTAGTCGACAGGTCTTCTTTCATTTTTTTCAACCCCATTGATCAATTTTGCTTGTATTAGAATTTGCTAAATATCCCTGATTAAATGTCATATTGTTTTGAGGTTTATATAGATAAATGGTTGAGTAGGTGGGATCGATGCTATTGAGGGTAACTGCTCTTAGGATGCTTCTTTAGGACTGTTGGTGACTTCAACTCCCCCATTGGGATTAACCTTAAGATTGGCTGGCTTTTTACCTTATTAGATGTATTTGTTTGCCTTTTATTCTTTGAGGTAGCAAGTAGTAGTTTTTTCAATTTAGCAACTTTACTTTGTAGTTCATTATCTTACGAAGAATTTGCTCTTAAGTTTCTTCATGCATAAATTCAAGCCTCGAATATGAGCCTGGTGATCATTCTTTACTGCCTTTCGATGAAAATAGGCATTGTACCAATGTTGGGTGTTCAATTTCATGTTTTGAGTACCCTTGCACTTTAAAGTGATGCCAGATTAAACTTATTAATATGATACAACAATGAAGATGAAATCATATGCATAGGATAGTATTATGGAAAAAACATAGTTAAACAAATTAAACCATGTATGCAATTGCAAGAGACAATTAGATTTTGGTAACAACTTCAAAATAAGTATCTTTCATTTGATAAAAACATTAATTGCAGCCCATCAAGATTAAAAGTAATCAGACCTGAAAATATCACACTCTATTTCATTGTTTGGTTACAAGTTCTAAAAAGTTTAATAGTTCTTATCCACTATCTCTAATAAGTATAATATCTTGCCTCACAGATCTGGCTAATTCAACCATGTCTACTGTGTTGGTTTGAACCACGTGGATTTCTCAATAATTTATAGACATTCCCTATATTTCAATCAAGATTGGCCAGCCAAGATCAATTATGGCGTAATTTTTTAGAAGTCTTTGACAGCCTCTCAACTTGATCTTGCTAGACCTGAAGGGCATGCTCTAATTCCTAAACCTTTGCACCTAAAGCTTTATTCTCAACCTTTCCCTCTTGAAGAACTTGTACTCGAGATGCCAAGTTTTTACCTTTTTTTTTTTTTGATAAACTAATGTAATCGCATGGATCTTAGTGAGTTCTTCTATAGTAGTTTTTACTCAAGTCTTCGAAGCATCTAAGTCATTGGCAAGATAGACCAGCTTGGCTTCTATTCAGTTAAGGATTTGCTAATTCCTTGGTATTTCTTTATTTTCTAAAATACCATGTAGTCTTTCTTCAAGTCTTAAAGATCTTCGTTATTGGCATCTTTTGTCTTAACAAGGTCATGTATCTGCCCCTCTCAAAGATTCTCTGACTAGCTTTTCTCTTCTTGAAATTGATGAATTTCCTTAGCGAAAGCATCTCTTTCTTATGCAAACTCATCCTTCAAGATCTCAATATCATATAGAGGATTATCTATCAAAACATAAAGGATTCGCTTAGTAGGTAATGGTATGGTGTTGTTAAATCACCTTGCTATCTAATCTTTATAAGCCGAAGTCATTGTTTTTTCTTTTTTCAATAAAATTCAATAGGCTTTTCACCATGCTTTAAAGATCTATTGCACCTGGCTTGTGTAACTATCCCTTCCATATTTAAAATCTAGCATATATAGCTCACGAGTAATAGGGACAAACTATCGACAATCAAGCTGCCATATAGCTAGAAGCAAAGTGTAAATGATGCTTCCCCATAATCCATTAAGTGGCACCCAATGAAATTGCTTGCATTTGTACACAATCGGGCTAGGAATGATACATGGAGCTATCTAAGTTACTTCATTAGCATTTAGATTTCGAAACTTTGCAATTCATTAATCTTTAGTGGTATCTTGCATCCATTTTTTTTAAGAACTTGGTAAGAGGATTGGAATTCAATTACGGCTATAATGGTCTCTTACCCCAAAAATGTTCCAAAAATGAATAAAAAGCCATACATGTAACATTTTTAGCATTTGATAAAGTGTGCCTTGCCTTTTTTTCTCCTAAAATTTAAGGACCTCATAACCTTCACTAAGATGGTAAGAGCAAGAGTTTTAAGCAAATATCTATCACAACAACCTCTATGTGTCCTAAAGCTTGTGGAAAAATGACTAGACCATAGATTGCTAATGCAAAAACATCCTGAATTTTTTTCTTCCCTAACTAGGTTTTCATGATAGACTTTAAACTATCCTATGTGATACATGCATTAGTCCATAGTGTGATTGGTGGCCAACTTCTTCTTCAAGGATGTAGGTTTTGCCAACTTAAAGTAAATATTGTCGAATTAGGCCCTTTTGATAATAAGCATGGCTGCATATTCTTCTATAATAGAGGCTAAATCATGCCCATTGAAAGTGAAACACCTATATGCAGGATTCCAAAATTGTATCATAGCGTATAGTAATCTGAAGTTGACTTTGACATAATAATACTGGCCTTGAAAGGTATGCCAAGTGACAGTATTTGAATATTATCTCTTGTAAAAGGGAAAAGGCATTAGTCATCGATTAGACAGCATAAGGACATGCCTCGATAACATTATTACAATGGATGACATAATTCAGGGTGGAAGAGAAGGCATTAGTGACGATGTTTGTTCATCATCATTTATGTAACAAAGAAATTTTAAGGAGTAATAGGTAAGAAGTGTATTCCTATGCATTTTATTCTCAAGGTCGATTTAGCAGCACTTTCGTATGGCCTGACCTGGTTTGACTCTCATGGCTGACTATATAGTGTTGAGTTGACTCGGTAAGGAAACTACTCTTTCATTGAATAGGGATAGTTGAGGCATCCTTATCCTAGGCCTATTAGACTTGGTGGAATGGGATCGATTTAGGCAGATGTATTTTACTATATCTATACAGATAAAAAAAATACCACAAGAGCATAGGTACTTTACACCCCAAAAGATATTGCTAGCCAATGGGAAAAAAAGATACCACAGAGGATAATTAGCTCACTTTCACCTAATAAAGGTGTTATTCTTTTTCCAAGAAAAGAATGGCTGAGATTCTAATGAGATGTAAGTGCACAGTGTGTGATGGGAAAATAATCAAAATATTTTATTTACTCCTTATTACCATTTTAAAGGAACTGTCGTATCCTTATTCTTTCTTTTCTTTGGAGGGGCAAAAGAGAACCCTAGCAATCATAAGAAACATGAAAACATAAAAAATGGCAAATAAATGTCATGTACAAAGCAAATAAAGTAAGGGGATTATAAATAAATAATGATTAAAATCGAGGGAAACCAAGAATCATGATAAATTTTGGCTAGTTGTAGGGTTGACTCTACAAAAAAAATCTCTAGTGGAGTTGCCAAGCTGCTATATGTGCCAAACTTTCTCACACATGGCATGCTACAACTTAAAAATGAAAGGAAGGTGGGGCTCACCTTTGGATCATCCCTTAATTAAGATTTGAATTAGGCATGATAAGGTGAAAGTTGAAGGGAGAACATTTAGATGAATCACTCGTCTACCAGGCCTTGGATGGCCATTATGAAATAGCCATGACTTAGAGTCACCACTAACCATTTTAGGTTAGCTATGATCGGATACCTATTAATACCAGTGATTTCGAGTTATGAAACTCACAACAATAATTTTATAGACTCATATACTAGATTTTATCTTTAAGGGTCTGAAGTCGATTGCGCACGGGGAAGGATTAGCACCTCCATGATGCCCAAAATTGGTACCATTTAGCCATAAATTATCAAAGTCTTAATTTTCCTTGGTTTTTCATGCTATCATTAGTTATGTGTAATACCCTTATTTTGAATGCAAATTTTAAATATTAGATCCAGGTTATTTGATAAAAGATTAATTAATATCTCTCTATGCAACCCAAGTAGGAGGATAAACATAGAAGATTCGGTAAAATGAGGTCTGAATAGATTTAGAAAAGGATACTCTACGTTAAGCACTGAAGGGATACTAGCGTAGAACATTGCTTCAAGTTTAATAAAATTCAATTTTTTGAACACATGAATGTAAATCATCATCAAAAAGAGAAATGGGTTAGTAAGCCATAAAGGAATATAATAAAAGTTGCATTAAAGATGAGCATTAAAGATGAGCATTAAAGATGAACACACGGAAAACAAAAAAGAAGGATGGTCGAGGTGTATCTCATAATTGACTTCGATTATTGAGATATGGTTGGACTTAAAGAATTGTCTTAGTCGTAAAAATGATGATAAAAGGTTTGGGGATGCTTGAGGAAGAGAAAACTTGGATTTTTGAAAAATGAAGTTGAAGTATCCCCTTAGAGAAAACGGGATTAGAAATCCCCTTGAAAAGCAAGGCTAAAGTATCCCCTTGAAAAGAAAGAATTTGAGTGATTTTTGAAAATAAAGATTTTTAGGAATTTTGAAGAAAATAAACTTCAAATTGGAAGGCATTTTAAATAGGAAATGGAAATTAATTTTGAAAACAATTTTGAGTTCTGATCTGATCTTAAAGGGACCTATGTCATGAGTCCTGACTCCATGGGGAAAACCATTGAATAGATTTCGAGTCATTCGAACGACTAGAAATGTTAGTTCAGGAAAATACAAGTAATTTTCCTAAGTTTAGCAAAAATAGGAGACAACATCAAGCTACCCACTTTCCCAAATTTATTTTGATTTTGGTCCGAAAGTTTCTAGTGGAAAATGAGGGGCCATTGGAAAGGTAACTCGATAAGGATTAATATAAAGATATTCCAAAAATCCTAAAAAGTTTCTTTCTAGGTAGAATTAATTTTTGAAACCAAGTCTGAGTCAGCATTAACAACAAGTGCAAGGAAAAAGGGATTGTGAGCTTTGAAAAATCATCCTAGACTTGTTTGAAATCATTGAATCACAAATGATACTTTTCTAGAAAGAAAATTTACAACCTTTTTAGGAAAAAATATTTAAAAAATCTAAAAAAATCATCTTAACGGGTTAGAATTGCCCGAATAGATTATGAATTGCTAATTCTAGGGGTTTTGAACAACAAGGGTTTGAAAAGTCATAACTTTCTTATCCGAACTGATCTAAGGGTAAACAAGGTATCATTAGGATGTATGATATTGATTTTTTGGTTTCCCAAGAAAAACTTTTCCTTCCATCATTTCCTTAGAATCAAATTTGTCTCTCATATGAGACAAACAAGGATTCTCATAATAATCTCTATTCTTTTAGTGATTAGGCTATTAAAAACAATTCTTCTCAATAGGATGCATGTTATTGATGGGTTGGTTTCACAAGAAAAGCTTTTCATTCCATCATTTACCTTGGAATCAAAGTTCATCCCTTAATAAGATGAACACGGATTCTTGCTAATATCTTTACTCCTTTTATGACTAGACAAGATATTGATGCTTTGGACTCACAAGAAAAGTTTTTCTTTCTATCATTTTTCTTAGAATCAAAATTCATCCCTCTGATGAAATGAACATGGATTCTCATAATATTCTCCATTCTTTTTATGATTGGGCTATAAAAACACATTCTCTTCTATATGATGCATGATATTAATGCTTCGGTTTATGATGAAAAGCTTTTTTCCATCATTTCCTTACAATCAAAGTTCATCCCTTAATGAGACGATATGGATTCTCGTAATGATCTCTTATTTTTTATGATCAGGCTATAAAAACACATTCTCCTCTTTGGGATGTAAGATATTGATGCTTCGGTTTCATAACAAAAGCTTTTCTTTCCATCATCTTCTTTAGGATCAAAGTTCATCCCTCAGACGAGACTAACATGGATTCTTATAATAATCTCCATTCTTTTTGTGATTGGGCAATAGAAACACATTTTCCTCTCTAGAATACAAGATATTGATGCCTTGGTTTCCCAAGAAAAGCTTTTTTATCCATCACTTTCCTTGGAATCAAAGTTCGTCGCTTAGATAAGACGAACATGGGTTCTCGTAATAATCTCTATTTTTTTGTGATTAGCCTACAAAAATACATTCTGCATTTTAAGATGCAAGATATAAGTGCTTTGGATTCATAAGAAAAGCTTTTTTTCCATCATTTTCCTCAAAATCAAAATTCATCACTAAGATGAGATGAACATAGGTTCTCATAATAAACTCCATTCCCTTTTCGACTAGGCTATGAAAACACATTCTCCTCATTACGATCCATGACATTGATGCTTTGGTTTACCAGGAAAAGCTTTTCTTTCCACTATTTTCCTTAGAATCAAAATTTGTCCCTCAGATCAAAATTCCTTAGAATAAAAAAATGCTAGAAAATTCTAAAAAAATCGTTTGGAGTCCAAAAATAATTTTTTAATGGGGGCCACTATGTTCCCGTACCAAAACGGAGGTTTCTTTTGCTTAAAGCTTTTATGGTCATGAAAGCATCAAACATGTGAATGTCCAATCACTAATGTCCATGGTAATGAAGTAATAGAACAATCCAACTCCTATAGAATAGGCTACCAAACCATATGCTATCCATACCAATGGTGATGATAGGGCTTAAAACAAATCTTGAATTAAGCAC
>JBBYHM010351514.1:0-23880 GCA_038381775.1 Adansonia rubrostipa
AAAAAATTCAGCATTGGATGCATTAGCGATTGGTGTAGTATTGGTGGGATATATTGGTATATGCCCTAAAGCCAATTGAATTGGATATAATAGTTAATAATGTATACCAATCACTTTAGTTAGTCAAGGCTTTCCTTAATATTAGTGGCGTAATTGACAATCATACAAATACTAATTGGATGAAGCAGAACAAACATATTGGCCTTACAAAGCAGTAATTAGATATTATGATCAGATCCTTATGCATCAAAGTCATGTTTCTAAAAACATTCACAGTCATCATATTGTCAAGACAAGGCATTGACAATGCACAAAGACTAGCACATGCTACACTTCCATGTATCTGATGTATGTAACTCTTTGATCTCATAGAAGTTAAAGTATAAACATAATTGGGGATAGCATATGGCTACTTGTTTGTTTGAAACAAGTTCAATGAACATAGTCCATATGAGAACTCCATTTGGTATAAGCCATTCAAGTGTTTATGGAATATGTTCTCATGTGCTAGTCGTGTATATTAGTCCTCAAACATGTGATATCAGGTTTTCTTGTAGGGGGTGTCATGCTTTAATTCTAGATGGATACTTATGGTAAGGTAGTTTTGGGTATGGCACGAATCATATGAAGGTGGATGAGTGATCTAGAGAGGATTTATCACTCTAAATGACATCAAAGACATATCTCATTTGTTTTTGGCTTTGGTTAACTTGATAAAGTTGTTAGCCAACGCTTGATGAATCTAGGAGAAATTATTTTTGTAAATTTATGAGGTTAATTGAAAGCTATAAGAACTAATATGGATTGATACATGAGTAGATAATGCACCATGTTCATGGTCTTTCTGTGATATCTAGTGAAAGAACCAAAGTGCACTAAGAGGCTGATTAATGAAAGGTTTTGTAAAGAGATCATATTCACTTTCCCTATATACCAGGTGGCCATAATGCCTTGCTAGAGGAAAATCCTGGTTTATAAATATAAATATACTTAATTGGGTAATTATATTTATTATTGTTACAATGGAAACCTAATGGGTCACACACAATAAAATGATCCATTGAATTAAAACTGGGGATTTAGTTAAATATGACTTAAATAAATAAAAAGTATAATAAGGATGACTTAATTGAATTAGTTCAATTAAATATTATTAAAGAGATAAATTAGGTTTAAAGAACCTAATTAGAGATGTCTTAATCTGACAATAAAGATAAAAGTATCTTATTAAGATAATGTCTATTTGTCGAAATTAATTTAAGTATATTATTAAATAAAGCCAAATAATAGTATTTGAAAAATTAAATAATTATCAAATAATTATTTATTTAATATAATTTACATTAACAAAATTTGTTTTACTTGGGTTAGAAAATTTAATTATGAATTAAATAATCTAATATGTAAATTAAAAGGTTTAGGCCAAAAGCTCTAATTACCAAGTCAAGAAAGTTTATTTTGAACTACTCCATGATGGGCTTGCTAATAGGCTAGGCATATGGAATAGCTATCTTTAGTGTGCTATTGGGCTAAAATATTAATAAGTTATTATTAAGGCCTAATCATGGACAAGTTAATTAAAATACTTTTAATAGAGCTCCAAGAAACACTCTAACGTGGGACCACCATCTAGGTATGTTAGTAATAGTTTAGTTGACCCATTAGTTAAGCCGAACCTAACCTAAGATGTAATTAAATACAATTTTAATGTTTTTTGGCTTATAAAGAACATAAGAGAAACCTTAAATGCTAATCGCTAAACTTGCCTAAAAGGGTTTGGCATAACCCTTCGCTTCCTTTTACTTCCCTAAGCTTTCCAACATTGAGATATTAATATTTCACAAAAGTTTTGAAATTGGCCAAATCTCAAAATCCCTACTTCCCTAAGCCTGATTGTGCCGGCTTGCATTTCAAATGGTCAAAAAGTGTTTTTGATCACAATGAAAGATAGAAAATTCTATCTCAGTGGAATCAACCAAGATAAAAAATTGTGATTTTTTATCCATTTATTGGCATTTACGAAAAATAGCTACTTTTTTATGGAGCTATTTCTCTTTCTCTTTGGCGTAATAGGTAAAGGAGTCATTCCTGAATCACATTGAATCTATACCTATTGCCTGTAATTATTTGGTTGAGGGTTAACAAGCCTTCTAGCTAGCACCAGAGAACCATTGGACCTTATGAAACTTCTAATAGGCATCTATATGAATCACCGTTAGAAGCAAAACATTTGGATTGCTTTTGGCTTCAAGAAGATATCGTAGCAATCAACCTATGTTACATTTGTGTAGGGATCTACACACATAGAGTTGTGAGTTTGTAAGTAGGTATGATTTCTATTAGATTTATGTTTAAATTGTAGTTCGATCAAATGTACATCTTTTCCGAAGATCTTGAGGAAATCCAGGTGTTTCTTTGTTTAATTCTGCTACGTATGCTTAATTCTCATTAAATTTTTATGCGTCTATCAAAAGTATGAGCACAAGATTTCTTTTAATTCAAAAAAGTTTTTAAGATGCAACATTTAAAGACGCAAAGTAGACCTAACTCAAGAAAATTCTAAATAAAATTACTTAAGTTACTTGCATGACCAAGTTTCTCTTGTCAAGGATTTTAACTATTTGTTAGGATCTTTTTAGGGTTAAAGATTTAAAAAGACTTAATAGCTTTTGTTTTACCATAGTTTTCTAATTAGGAGAGTAGTCATTAGGACTTAAAAAAGGAAACATGTGATTCAAAAAAGCTCAAAACCAAGTCCCAATAATTCGTAGTTTTCTTTTTTCCTTAACTTTTTATCTTTCTTGCAATATTTATTATTATATCCCCTTATCGCCTAGTCAGCAAGGGTATCCCTTTATGATCCCTTCAAAGGATAAGTATCGGAAGGTAGTTGGATAACTTCCATCTCTACACTACTAGCCAAGTTTGATTGCTATTAAACCTTTATTCGCCTAGGAATCCCAGATTAAGTGGAACTTTTACTAAGGCCTTTATAAGGAGGTAACATCAGCACTTCTCAGGTATAAGTTACTAGAATTCCTTAATCCTCTTGTTGTTCTTCATTCATAGCTTCCTTTACTGACTTAAGCATTGGAGTGTTTCCTTAAATTCTAACTCTAGGTCCCACTTATCTTTGCTGTCTTGCGGGTTTCCTCCTTAACTTTTCCCTGTTGCATCAACAATTGGCATTGTCTGTAGGAATGGAACACTCTCATTGCTTAGCAATAATCTTGATCCTTTTATTAATATAAAAAAGAGCCTATAGTGACTTAAGCGACTGACTCTGCTCTTGTCACCTAAACCACTGTAACAACAAATCAATCACCTATGGGATCTCTGCCTGACCCTACGATGCCTTGCTCTAAAGGACTCCTCTCTATAACTGTGACCACAGTACCTATTCCACCTAACTTCTCGTATGTTCTCTTTTATTTCCAAACACCCTTCACACCAAATCCTTGGCCTCAACCATCACTCTACTTCCAGAATCTCTTAACCTCCAACTCGTATTGTCGCAACAAAAGCTCATCACACCTGATCCTAATACTTTTGCTCTGGAAGGCTCATCATCCCTTGTGCTGTCATTGCTGGAATAATCATTCCTAATGTATCTCCTATCAACTCAATAGCTGTTGATTTGGAGAACCCATTTGTAGCAATCATATCCCTACCTCCATAATTGGTGATGACAACTGTGTCTCAGGTCAATCTGCAAGGCCATTATCTCGTTTAATTCCAAGCATTGGCTAGTCAGATGGTGACTCAGCAGAATCTCATCCAACAGCAACATCAAAAAGAATTAAAGGCCCAATGGCATCATTCAATAACAACAATAGCAAATTAATCAGCTTTTACAAGCACAACTGATCATCAAAATCAATTGCCTGGCAGGTCCAATACTAGAAATTGTAGTCTAAGTGCCAGACACCATAGCCTGAGCACAAAAAACTAGCAAACAAATTGGGAAGGTGACAAAGTCTAAGAGAGTTCATGTTCTACACCTGATGGCGATCCATATAAGAAGCAAGAAAATGTAGACCACCTCGTCCAAAATTTCCTATTAGCTGATTAAGTGGCAGCCCTCTGACAAAAAGTTGAAAACTTAAGAAAACAAAAAAAGGATGATTGGGAATGGTTAGAAGCTGAGCATAATCCTTTATTTTCAGCCATCTGTCAGGTACTAGTTCCTAAAAAGATCAAGCTCTTGCCTGATATGTATGACGGTAAGGTAGACCCAGCTGATCATTTGAATCACTTTCGAGCATTTCATAATCTCTGAGGTATCCTCGACGTCATTCAATGCAGGATATTCCAGACGACCTTACGCTGGCTTGCCTGAACTTAGTGGTATTCATGAAAGCCATGGTCTATCATAAATTTGATCAATTAGGATGGCAATTCCAAGCCTATTTTAGCTGTTGCAGAAAGTAGTTAGCTTGATGCTTGTTAAGTAAAACCTAGAAGAAACTCTTTGGGAATATGTTAAGTGCTTTAACGTGGCTACACTGGAGGTCAAAGACCTTAGTGATGAATGAGCCATGCAAGCGTTCATCTTAAATGTCTGCCATAAGCATCTAAAGTATGCCTTGAAGGACACCCAGCCAGTAAAGCTATATCTGCTTTACAAGAAAGCACAAAAATATGCCAATGCTGAAGATATTGAAATTATAAATCATAAATTTGAATACCCCTACCAAGACCGATGAGGAGATCGCTTTGGGCGAAGCTTGAAAAAAGGAGAATAGTTCCCTTAGAAAGGTAAAATGGATAGCTGTAAGGATAGTAAGCCTGGATCAACAACAAATCAAGCCTAAACAAGTAGAAAGAGAGATTGGCTGCCCTTATATAACAAATATGAATCTTACTGCCCCTTAACACCAATAAGATGTAGGTTCTACATATCATAATGAGGGATGGCCTAGTAGAGTGGCCCCCACCTATAAGGGCAGATAAGAGCCATAGGAACCCACAAAAGCACTGTGAGTTCCATGATGATATTGGCCATACAATAGAGGAATACATTAGCTTGAAAAATGTTATTGAAGCATTAATCCAAAAAAGAGAGATCAAGTAGTTTGTGAAGAAAAATAATGAAGAGACATCTCAGCAACCTAACCATCGTCAAGATAAAGCAGTAAAGAAATGCCTAATCATGGGAATAATTAATATGATTATCAGGGGCAATGAAGGTTGAATGACCAGTAACTTTTAGAGGAAATCACACCTTAGATTTATAATGGCAGTAGATACATATTCAAAAAAAATGAAATAAGATAACTAGAGAGTAATGTTTAGTGATGATGACGATGAGTTGGTTGCTGATAATGGGAATGACTTGATTGTCATATCAGCCATCATAGGAAATTACCATGTATACCAAATCTTGATTGACAATTGTAGCACAATAGAGATTCTCTAATGGGATGCATTTTAGAAAATAGGGTACGGAGATAAGGACCTACATCCCTCACTGCTAATATATGGATTTGCTAACCAACCTATACTGGTAAAAGGCTCTATCACTGTACCAGTCACTCTTAGCGATAGAGAATGTACTACCACAGTGATAGATAACTTTCTAGTGGTTGATTAGCCATCAGCATGTCATCCTTGGATGACTCACCATAAAGAAAGCAAAATTGATTACAACTATGTATTATCTCACTGTCAAACACATCATCGGGAGTGGGATGCGTGAAAGTTAACCAGGTGATTGCTCGATGCTACCATTTGATGCCCATTAAAATGACTAGTAAAGCTCATAACACTACTAATGAACATTTGAAAGCTCTAGCAGGAAACATATAGACAGTGAATACGATAACACAAAATAACCTAAATGACTTGACTCTTGAGAGTTTGAATTTAGAGATGATTACTACCATCAAAAACCTTAACCAGTCGAGGAGATAATAGCGATGTCATTATACCTACTAGACCCTGACTTATCCAAAATAATCGAAAGTTCATTGGATTCAAAGGCTAAGAATAACCTGATTAATTTCCTATGACTCTATGTGGATGTTTTTGCCTAGTCAGCTCCAGATATGCTAGGCACTGACACGAATGTGATCATGTACACACTAAATGTTGATCCCCAAGTAAAACCAGTTAAGCAAAAAAAAGAAAAAGTTTACCCATGGAAAGATTCAGGTGATCAAGAAAAAAACATATAAACTTTTGACCATCGAACATATACGGGAAGTAATGTACCCTGAATGGCTAGCCAATATGGTGATGGTTAAAAAGTCAAATGGAAAATGGAGGATGTGCGTTAACTTTACTGACCTCAAGAAGGCATGCCCCAAAGATTGTTTCCCTTTACCAATAATATATCACCTTGTCGATTCCTCAGCAAGTCATCGGTTCCTTTCTTTTGTGGATGCCTTTTCTAGATACAATCAAATAAGAATGAATCCACAAGATAAAGCCAAAACATCTTTCGTCACGAAAGATGAAATTTTCTATTATAAAGTCATGCCCTATGGACTTAAAAATACGAAGGCAACATATCATCATTTAGTGAATAAGATTTTTAAAAATCAGATTAGGTGATCCATGGAAGTTTATGTCGATGATATGCTCGTAAAAAGTACATTGACTGAATAGTATATAGCTGATCTGAAAGAAAACTTTGAAATCTTATGAAGGTATAATATAAAATTGAATCCAGCAAAGTTCATATTTAGAGTAGCTACGGGAACATTTTTAGACTTCATGGTATCGCCTAGGGGAATCAAAGCAAACCCAAAAAAATTAAAGTTATATTAGAGATAACTCATCCCAAGTTGACT
This sequence comes from Adansonia rubrostipa, assembly GCA_038381775.1. NCBI lineage: Eukaryota > Viridiplantae > Streptophyta > Magnoliopsida > Malvales > Malvaceae > Adansonia > Adansonia rubrostipa. The sequence continues at coordinate 6,795 of JBBYHM010351514.1, forward strand.
AAAGAAGTACAATGACTAACAGAAAGAGTCGCTGCACTTAACTGCTTTGTTTCAAAGCTAGTTAATAGGTGTCTCCCTTTTTTTAAGTTGCTAAGAGTAGCTAGCTGCTATAAATGGATAGAGGAATACCAAATTGCATTCGATGAATTAAAACGTTACTTAGGCTCACCGCCGTTGCTAGCTAGCCCTTAACCTAGCACATGCTTGTTCATGTATTTGGCCACATCAGATGAAACAGTGGTAGCTGTCTTAGTAATAGAAGAAGAAGAGACTCAGTGACCAATCTACGACATCAGCAAGGCACTCCAAGCTGGTGAGGTCAATTACACACAGATCAAAAAACTCATCTATGCACTTGTTATAGCCACTAGAAGACTATGACAATACTTCAAGGTGCATCCTATCATTATTTTAAGAAATCATCCTATAAAAGACATGTTGCAAAAAGTTAATTCTGTCAGAAGAATGATCTAATGAAGCATAGAATTAAATGAGTTTGGATTAACTTACTGCCCTAGGAGGGCAATCAAAGCATAAACAATCGAACAATGCAGCATAGTATGAAGCATTAATAGTAAGAATTAAGTTGGATAAAGCTTAAACACCATCTACTTGGAAGTTTATACTGAATCTCAGTTAGTGGCAAATTAGATTAATAGGGAATATAAAGTCAAAGACCAAACTTTAGCCAAATATCATCAAATGGACTCGAAGTCATCAAAGCCTTTGATCACATCACCTTTGAAAGGATACCCCATGAACAAAACCATAGGGCCGATGCGATATCTAAAATAGGAATAATATAAAAATCGATCATAAAGGAAGAATCTTTCTTGAATTCATCGAATTGCTTGCCTATGATCGACATATTTTTAAGATAAATACGAATGAAAAAAGTAATTAGATGAAAAAAACTAAAGGCTTTTCTATAAAAAAAATCATCTTGGATAACTTGTTACAAATAAGACATCTAAAAAAAAAAGCATCCAGGTACGCATTAATTGATGGGATTTTGTATAAAAAGTCTTTTAATTACCCCTTGCTTAGGTGCCTTAACTGAAGTAAAACAAATTGTGGTAGGGGAAATCCATAAAGGTGTTTGCAAAAATCACTTGGGTTGAAGGGCACTCACACAAAAAGCCCTCAGGCAGGGGTTTTTTTGGCCAATAATGAGGAAGGATACCCCCACTTTAATTTGAAGGTGCGACAAGTCTCAACGCTTTGCTAAAATTCGAAGATAACTCGCAAAGGCATTGAAACAAATTTTCAGCCCCTAGCCTTTCTGCATATGTGGCATTGACATATTGGGCCTAATCCTGCCAGCCATTGGGCAGCATAAATTTTTGGTTGTCGATGCGATTACTTTACAAAATCAGTTAAAGCAGAGCATGTGGCCACGATAATGACTCAAACCATGGAAAGTTTTATCTAGTGATTTATCATGTGCCAATTTACAATTCTAATGTTATCATAGCAGATAATAGGAAACAACTATTTATTGATAAATTAAAAGATTTTTGCATAAGGTTTCACATTAACTTAACATATAGTTAGGTTGCACACCCACAATCTAATGGCCAAGTAGAGGCCATGAATAAAATACATACTTCAACTGCTTAAGAAAATATTAGACAATGCAAAAGGTGTATGGGCAAAGTAGACACCTGAAATATTATGGGCCATAAGAACCACTAAATGTCAAGTGATAAGAGCCATACCATTCAGCCTTGTGTATGGTCATGAGGTAGTTACCCTAACAAAAATCAAGATTCATAGCATTTGGACAGCCTTTACCAACCTAACATTAAATGAATCATATCTCAAGGCAAACTCAAATCTACTTGAAGAAAGTAGAGAGGACGTCGTAGAACGCATAGTGATCAGAGCACACCAAGTGTCAAGATATGACAATAAAAAAAATGAAACACAGACAGTTTCAAGTAGGCGATCTGGTTCTAAGAAATTACAAGGTGAATCAACCAACAAGCAAAAGAAAAAAGCTATCCCTAAACTGGAAAAGACCCAATCATGTTGCAAAAGTGATAGGATTTGGAGCTTACAAATTAGTGGACATGACGGGAAAGCATTTGCCTAACACAAGGAATGCCATTCATCTCCAGGAATATTATGTATAAATAAGCTCCATAAAATAAAATTTTCCAAGATAAGTATTCATTCACTAAACAGTTACTCTACAAATCCCCTAAAATTATCAAAGGCTAATTAAAGCCCAAAAAAATTAAGACCTCACATAGTCTCAATAAATCAAGACCTCATATAATCTTAACAAATCATGACCTCTCATGGTCCTAACAAATCATAACCTCTCACAGTCTTAACAAATCATGACCTCTCATGATCCCAATAAATCATGACTGCTCAAAGTCTCAACATGACCTCTCACTGTCTCAACAAATCTTGGCCCCTTACGATCTCAGCAAAATAAGACTTCACAAAGTCTAAGGAAAACAAAGACCTCTTACGGTCTTCACAAAATAAGACCTCACATGGTGTCAATAAGCAAGAACCTCTCATAGCCTAAATAAAAAAGGACCAAGATAAGACCTTATATAGTTCTGAACAAGACGAATACTCCACATGATCTAACAATGATAAAAGTGTTCCGTAAGATTGATAACAACAAAATTTCATACAAACTGCATTTTTAAAGAAATTATCATTTCTGCTAAAAAGATTTACAAGTCTTTATAAATACAAAGATTTTTACAAGAAAGTCTAAAGCCTCTAATAGGAAGAAGCTGGATTTCATTACTTGTCTGCATCCTCACCTAACTCTTTATATTCAGTTTTGTCCTCAGACGTGGGTGTAATAAAAGTAGAGTTTTTTGTGCGCATCGTCTTAACTTGTTGTTGTGATGGCATCAGTATGTCAAAGTCCAGATGCGGGGTGATGAGTTGTGAGAATCTAATATCCTTTAAGTCTAATGGACCATAAAAAAGCTGTATGCCATAAAGGGCACTCAGACTGTAATCGCCATGACAAGCTATCATCTAGTTAAGTAATGTATCCTTCTATGAAGCAAGTTCCCTTGGAAGGTGAGCTTTTGCACCTACCAACTGCATCTCAAGTTCAAAAATTTTGGCCATGGAAGACATTAGTTCAGAATCTTAGGTTACATAAGTCTGTTATGACTCCTCTAGGTTTTCAGATAACTTTCCAATTTCAATATTTGTTAATTCATGTTTTGCTCTTATTTCCTCAGAGTCTGCTTTTAACTTTACTATTTTTTCGTTAGCTTTCTTAGCATGATCCTCAGATACTCCTTTCTCTTTGGTTAACTCATTGACCTTCACTTTAAGCACACTCATCCTAGCCTTGCTTACTACTGCCTTTTTTTAAGCATTATCATGTGCAATTAAAATGTCCTGTATTTGGCGAGTGAGGGTCACTTAAGTATGCAAAGCTTGTAAAACACAAGGATTAGCAATGAATACGGATAGATAGATTGTAGTGGATAGAAGTAATAAACTCACCTCTATTATACAAGCTAAAATAGATTCAACATTAGTAGCTAGATTTCTTGTTGCCAAAAACTTTAGACGGTCAGGTAAACAACCTTATTTCCCCACCTATAAGCGACCACACTATTGATCGATATCCTAATGCTTAACTCAGGGTTGTTCCTCCAAGGATGTAAGTCAAGGACCCTTAGAGTAGACTACTTCCCCCTTTTGAGAAACATAAAGACTTGAGAAGTAGAGTAACTAAAGGTGGGGGGCTAACAGATACCCTGGTAACCAAAAAAGTCTCTACCTGACTAGAAGTGACGATATTAGCTTTAATAGTAGAGAAGACACCAACAAAAATAACCACAACTTCAGTTGCACTTACAGGTGGAGCTAAAAAATAACCTTCTTTAGCAAAGGTGGCTCGCCTTGGTTATCTCTTACTTTTCTTTTCCCTTAACTCTTTGTCTAGGAAGTTGCTATTATGCTAGTTTCATGAGCAACCAATGTAGTACGCGTGGCAAGATCCATACCTATAGAGGAAAATAAAGAATTAAAGTTAGGGAATACTAAATTCTTAAAGAAGAACATTACCAACATGTACCCTCCACAGTCATGGCGACCAAGGTCCTTGTTAGTACTTCCAAGCTTCTCTCCAACATCGAGTGTTCATTAGCATTTAGCCCGCTTATGATTTCTTCCCCTGTCATAAGTGATCTAGCAACACTAGCCCCCTATTGGGGTGACCCAGGAATCGTAGCCATCTACTGGGGTGATTTAGATGAAGCATGAATCTCTGCAAAAAAAATCATGTTAGAATATAGGATACATATGTATATAACAAATAAGGAATCTCACCTTGTACCACTAAACGTCTTTGACCGTTTCGCTTGGCAGGGAGATCACCTTCCTCTTGTAGGTTGGCGAGACTAACACCAGGCAATGCTCTTGGATTTTTCTTGAAGTCAAGTATTCTCTACACTTAAATTAGTGATCACAAAAATATTTCTTCTGTTCTAGCTCTGTTGTACTTAGATCAACTTTTAGATTGCTTATTGGTGAGCAAGAATTCCACTCCACAAGGAAGCCCTATTCCTCATTGCACCATTTATGTTTAAGGAAAAATTGTTCGTTAGCGACATGGGCATTAGATGGTATATATGTGATTATTCTTTTTGTGGCAGACTGCAGATAGTACCAGCATTTATCCTATCTTTTCAGGGAAAATAAATGTCTCATTACTTCGATTGGTGGGTCATAACCTTTTCCCCTTCACATAAGGAAATAAGTTACCAGCATCACCTACGTGTTTGGTTTTATCTGGTTTAGCGGTATTCCATATCAATTTAGCACCTCATAAAAGAATGGCTCTCTGAATATGGCAAGTAGAAGGGCACACTACTCCCTTCAACCCTTATAACAGGTCACCTAAATAAAGAGTTTTACACCTCGAATCACCCAAAATTAAAACCATGCTTTCTTAATATCTCTAGCATAGTCGCCATATTTATCGTCCCTGTATAAGCATCTACTATGCTAGTATCTATCTGTATTGACCCAGCTTGCACTTTCTCACTTTCTCTAGTTCAGCCCTCATTAGTAGGACCTTGACTCTTCTTTACATTCGTACCAACCTTTTATGATGAGTTGGTCCTTTGGGCCTTACCTCTACCTACCGAGACATTCTCTTCAACAAAAATCGAGTTTGTTATAAAACCATATGACCAACCCGGCATAATTAAGAATAAAATTAAAAAAAAAGAAAGGAAATAGAGATATTCTTACCCAATAATGACAATGACTGCACACAAAGGTAATGCTTGTCGAAAACTATGGAAAACTTATATGATCGATAAAAAAGAAAAAAAAGACTATTTTGCATCGATATGTGGAGAAATGGTGTCAGGGGTATCTCTTGTTGATTCGGGAATCGTTATTATCAATTCATAGCATTGCAACACATGTCACCTTCCCATATGGAAGTTACGATGGCCCATTTAATGTGCTAACCCAGTTGTCAAAATTCAAATTTTGAAAAAAACCTGCTCGACCTGCCAAATCCTTTTTTATTCAACATACAAAGTGGTGACCTAAAAATTGTCATATTGCCATTTTTATGGTAGATGTTATTTTTGGTCTAAAACAGTCACTTTATAACCTCCCACATCCCAAGGGGCAATTGTTATATCCCCTCATTGCCTAGTCAGCAAGTGTAATCCCTTTCTGATCCTTTCCAGGGATAAATATCATAAGGTAGTTTGATAACTTCCATCTGTAAACTACTAGGCAAGTTTAATTGCCATTAAACCTCTATTCGACCAAGAATCCTAGATTAAGTGGAACTTCTACTAAGGCCTATGTAAGGAGGTAACATCAGCACTTTTGAGGTATGAGTTACTAGAATTCCTTCATCCTCTCATTGTTTTTCATTCATAGCTTCCTTTACTAACTTAAGCATCAAAATGTCTCCCTAGAATCCAACTCTGGGTCCCTCTCATCTTTGCTATCTTGTAGGTTTCCTTCTTAACTTTTCCATTATTGCATCAATAATTATGACAGTGAAACTCCTGTGTTTTTTGTTTAAATTAATCAATACGTACTAAATTTATTTTTCCAGGTTTACAATGAAACTCAATATGTCATTTGGATTATTTGAATCTTTTTTCTTGATTTAGTGATATTTAATTTGTTTATTCAATCTTTTGCTTAATGCTTCTAATTGGCCATAAATTAGATTGATTTGATAACCTAAATAATTTGGAAAAGGAAATTTTATGTTTACACCTGGATTGAATGATATATGTTTCATATTCATTTACTATAATGAATTGATTTGCATATTAGATAACAATATACAAGCATGTCATATGTAACTAAATTTAAGTCTAAGCTTAATGGGTTTCTCTTTAATTCAATTTACATAGGAATATAGAAAATTGGTTAAGAGTGATATTTTTATAAGACCATTGAAAGATACTTCAAATAAATTAAAACTTTTAGGTTAATAACTTATTGTTGTTAATCAAGTTAAAAGAGTAAACAAATTTAAATAAAATGTTGAAGGAAGTTATAATTCTAGGTTTATCTCATTGATTAAGTAAACCTAATTTTCTTTTCTATTTAATTTTAGTTTACTTTTAATTTACAATGTTAATCAGTTGTTTGAATCAGAATATATTGTTTTAATTCTAATATTTGGTAAATTTAGTATAATTTCTCGTGAGAATAATACTCTATTCTTCATTACATTACTTGTTAACATTATGTACACATTTTGTATTTCATGATCACCTTCAAGTAACTCTCTTGAGCTTTAGGTTACCCTTAAAACCTCTTGCATGAGTTACCCAATCATTCTTTGGATCTTAGCCAACTTTTATGCTTAGGTAGGCCTGACTAGGATAGAAATTTTGGATGATCGAATTTGGACTCCTATACCAAAATGATGTAGGACAAAAAGTCCAAAGAAGATTCTACTAAGGAATAAAGAAGTTTGAGAGAAGAAAGAGTTAAAAACAACTAATCTGCTTGTGTAGGAAAAACTAATCAGATGCATAGTGAAATTTTAAAAAATTTTTAATCTAGTCATACTAAATTGTGTTGTTATATACAATAAAGCTATCTTAATTAGTAACCTAAGTTGCGAATCTAAAGATCCTATCCAAGAATTCCTAAATCCATGTGAAAGCTTTAACCAACTAGCCTTCTCTATTAGTCTCTAATTCTCGGATGCCACTAGGTTTAGAATCACAAGATATTGTGATTAGAAACCTCTGAGTGTGGTGCCAAAGTCTAAGCAAAAACCTTCGGCATAAGTCACTTATTTATATCAGGTAACAAGATAGCCCTAATTTTAATTTTTTAATTAAAATAATTATTCCATAAAACCCATATGTGGTGCCAACCCTAGTATGGGTGCCTACTATAATTTGGCCTAAACCTTAGTGTCCATAGACAATATTTTGGCCCAAATTTATTTTATGAAATTTAGCCTGTTTAATCTGAATACTAATTAATTCTGGTTAAATTGCTACTTTTATTTAGCCTAGTAATTTTTCATAGCTCCAATTCTAATTCAAAATAAAATCATGGTAATTTTATTAGAATAAAAGATTATGTACTAATTATCAAAGTAAAATTAACTATAATAGAATAACTAGTTTAATCATAAATTAAAATATTATCCATATTTAATTTATAAATAAATATTTAAAGTAGTCTTAATAGATATTAAATTAATTATATAAGGAATTAATTATTAATATCTATTTAATTTAAATTAATTCTTACATTTATCGAAAGATAAAAATAATTAATTTAAATTACTAATTCTTGTCTAAATAAATATTTAACCAAACTAAATATAATAAATAAATAATACCAAAAAATCATTTTCATTTATTTATTGAAGAAAATGCCCACACTCCAAAAGTGACTGAATCTGACATACCACTTTACCATATTGAGAATCTTTCATTTTTGGATATTCCGATCAATAACCAATTGTTAAAGAATTATATTGAGCTAGTGGGGGCACCAATTGGACATATATAATTGGGCTCTAATAAACTATGTATTTATTATTTTATCTAGAATAATTAATCTCATAATAATTAATCTTATAGTTGTACCATTAAAAACCTAAGACTGCATTCTCAAATATGTACCGTATTATAAGCTTTATAAATAGTATTTTAGTCCAAGGACCTTATCATTTTTGTAATACCTTTATATGATATCCATGATCAACTTAAGGTTAAAAATCTGTTTTACCTACTTGATCACATTATCTTAAAGTTCCATTATATTTTCCACGTGAAAATGATTGTTCACCATATGTGTATAATATATCATTTGACATACATGACCGAGTCCTCATTCATTTTCGCTATATCATATAATGCCTTTTAAAAGAACAACTTAACTCTTTATGGGAGCTATGATTCCATATCTACGAATAAAGCTCTCATTGAGTATAAGTTATATGCCTAACAAACCGATCTAGTACCTTATTACTTTGAGACGCTTTAGCTTTTGGAACGTTAAAGCATACAAGTTATACACATAGAGTCAATTACTTACTCAAGATTAAGGTAATTATGCAATGAACATCAAAAGTGAATTAATCCATGTAAACAGACTTATTAATGACTAATTGTAGCTTTGTCTAGTCCAATATATCACCATCTCTAGTTAATATATCTATGTCTCTACTTATGAGTCAAACCGCTCTAGATGACCAAGACAAGCCATCTCCCTAATTGGATTTAGATGACATAATAGTCTTAACGTGCGTTAATTGCTCACATTAACACCATAGGGTATGGACTATCAATATAGATTACTTACCTTAGAATGTTGTCTTCCAGCATATAAAGTATATTATATGCAACATTCTAACGGTATAAACACAAGTAGTCAACGAGCCATATTTGCTTACATTTACTTTAACATTAAGTCTAAATAAGGATGGAATAGCAATGATATAATGATAACTTAAATATATATAAATAATTAGTTTAAATTAATAAAATACATCAAAATTTTTCATCCTTATGGCATTCTTAATAGTTTGTTCTTATGGTGTTGTAAACCTAGAAAGAAGAAAGTTTTCTTAATGTTTTGAATTTGATTTAATAATGAAGTGCCTTTGAAAGAGCTAAGGCTTAGCTTTATAATGCAAGCTAAGACCTTCTAGCTTACAATTCTTTAATGACAATTAATAACTACAATTCCCTATGCATAATTTACTAAAATGTCATTCTTAGGGAATTACAATGATAATTAATAATTTCAACTTCAAAGCATAACTCTTAATGAAACAAAATGATATCAATAAGTAACCACTTTCTAGGTACAGCTCCTAGGGAATTCAAATCATAATTACTAAATATTTCCTTTTCTACTGCCCTTGAATTAGCTCATCTACCAAGTTTGATTCACCAAAGCGATTTTTCAAGATTATCAATATTCTTAATTGAAGTATTTCACAGTAATTTCATTATTATTTTTTCTTAGGTTTTATATTATCCTCTATCTTGTTCTAGCAAAAATAATCACAGCCTAAGGTATTTGGATATTCCTACCTTCCCCAACTAAGAAGAAAAAAATATCATGCTTTATTGAGTTTTGTCTTTGTGAATTATAGTAAATTCCTGAACTCCTTGCCAATCTAATTACATTTTTCTATGTAAAGACAGGAAAGCTCTCTCTTTCTAATAATTAGAATTAAATTGCTTTATTATTTTTTAATTTTTACTTTGTCAGCTACTAATGTGGTGCCACTGCATGTTTGTTTTCCTTATGATGGATCATAGAGTTTCTAAACTAAATAAATCTATATTATTAGAGTTTATGTTCAAGTCTATTGAAAAATCTAACTTAACTTATAAAAGGCTTTGGTTAAAAAAAAACACATGATCTAAGAGGTTGAACAGCTACCTAATGAGCTATTGGCACTATGATGCATATTATCCAATTTTGTAAGAACCAGTCAACCAATTTACTAACTGGTTTTGTGTTAGATATCAATGCATTTTAAGGATGTATAATACAAAATACGTAAACCAATAAGTAGGTTGTTGTACCTAGATACACAGTGTATGATTACAATACATTATTAATATATTAATGTTAGCCTTTAAACCAATCGAATTAGGACATAAGATATATGATCAAATAACTATATATAAGTTACTAAGATATAGTAACTTAGGTTTCCCTTCATGTTGTGGCATAATTGACACTCATGCAAACACTAATTGGATGAAACCCTTAAAACACAATGATCTTGAAAATATAGTAATGAGTTATGCCAACGAGATCCTTATACATCAAAGTGATGTTTCTAAAAAAGTTCTTGGTAATCATATTGTTAAGATGGGGCATTAACAATGCACACTATAATGCATGCAACTCTTTGATCTCTTAGAAGTCAAAGAGTATGAGATACTTGATGATAGTATATAGGTGCTTGTTTTGTGGAAACAAGTTCACTATACTTGGCCTGAATGAGAACTCCATTTGGTAAAGTCACTCAAATGTTTATGGAATATGCTCCCATGTGTCAGTTGTGTATAATAGTCCTCTAAATTTTGATATTGGGTCATCTTATATGAAGAGTGTTATACTTTGATTCCATCAGAAATGGGTCCACAATAAATGGATCCTTATGGTAGGGTGGTTTTGAGTATAGCATGAATTGTATGGTAGATGAATGAGTGATCCAGAGAGGATTCACCACTTCGAGTGACATTGGAGACATATACCAAATGATCATAACTATGTTTAATTGGATTAAAGTCTTTAGCCAGAGCATAAAGAATTATAAAGAATAGTTCCTCATAGATCCATGATCATTAACCATGAGTTACAAAAACTAATATGGATAGAGATTTAGGTTGACACTACACCATGCCCATCCTCAATCTAGGATATTTGGTGAAAGGATCACATTACACTAATAAGCTGGTTATTGAAAAGTTTCTATAAGATCACATTAACTTTTCAACATTTAGGTGGTTATGATGGTTTGCTAGATCTTACTCTTGATCTACAAACATGATTAATAAGATTATTTATGTTCATTGCCAACATTTTGTGAACCTAATGGGTCACATATAATAAGGTAAGCATGTTGGATTAAATTCAAGATTTAATTGAGTATGGCTTGATTGAATAAAAAATGAGTTGAATAGAGGACTTAATTAAATAGTTTAATAAGTTGAGACAGAATTAGATTTATGAAATCTAGATTTTGTGTTGTCCAATTAAGACATTAAAAAATAAGATTGTCTTATTGAAACAATAAATTAGAACATATTATACTAAGGTGTATAGACCTTGTCCTAGTTGAAATAGGATTTCTAGTAGAATAGCGATTTGACTATGAATCAAATTTTTCTATCACTTGTCTTGAACAAAATCCCTTTGAATATTATTGTAATATTAATTATTTGATAATTAATGTTAGTCAAATAATATTAAAATTAAGTTAAAAATAGTTTTAACTAGATTAAGGATTTTATAGTGATAAAATCCATAGAGATATATGTGTATACTAGCTAATTTGTGTTTCTAATTTATTTATTTAATTTTTAGAATTATTTGATAATTGCATTTATTAGATAATTATTTTTTATTTAGATAAATAAAGAATTGAATTAATTGGATTGAATTCATAGAGACATAATTCTGGCCCAAAACCTTGTATTAATCCAAACCTATGCTTCTAGTTTAAGCATGTTAGGCTATTTCCTATGGCCCATTATGCTAGTTATTTTAGCCAAAGGTGGTAAGGAAAGGCTGACTAAAAAGTTTATGAAACTATGGTTGATTAAATTAAAACACCTAAAACAAGTAGAAAGAGTTTCATTTGATTTAGGAGCTTTGGTTATATTAAAACTCTTCCATCCTAAGTCTAGCCAAGACTAGGATAAAAATAGCATATAAAAACTTGTTATGATAGAAAAATTACGAGATTTTTCTTTTGACTTAATGAAAGGAATCTGTATTCTCGATGAAGTCCGACCTTATGCAATAATAGCATTTAACATTTAACATAAATACATAGTGAAAACAATTAAAATGGAAGTAGCTAGACTTCCAAGCAGATCCTTAAGAGGGAATTAACATGTAATTAAAATAAAATCAGATTTAATAAAATTAAATTATACATCAGAAAAGGAATTACCTAACAGTTAAATATCATAACCTACATTTTAGTTGAATTTGAGAAAACTTGAAGGCAGGGCGGCTTGTTGTCTCATCGGATCTCTGAAGTCATAAGCAGCGCACTTGTCATGCCTCCAATGGTAATCCACATGGATGACAATAGGAGCCTTCTTAAGGATCAATGTTTCTCTAATGCTATCTAGAATACTCAACGACTTTTAACCAAAAGATGATTGTGATCTATCTCTTCCTTTACTCTATCTGAGAACTATTCCGATAGTGTTTTCTCACAAGGAATAGAAGAATAGCATAACTATAGGAGGAAAAAAGGGCAGCAATGGTAGATTTCCCATTTTAGGGGTGGTGACCTTTAGGATTTTTTCTCAAAAGCCAACTCATACAAAGTGATTTTGGTTCTACAACCTAACTAAGCCATCCTCTCCCTTTGGTAGTTTGAGCCGAATTCAATATGTTCTACTTGGAAGAGATTTGATCAAATCACAACTCCTTACATCGGTGAAACTCTTCCACCTTAAGTAAATTTCATCATCTTTCCATCCATGGTGGCTAAACCTAGCAAGCAAAATAGTCTTCAGGGAATTTGAGTTAAGGCACATGTATCTAGACATGTTTTAAGCTTTATATGCCATAGAATACTTAGTAATTAGGTTTCTTTCGAGTTTAATCTAAATAAAACTCTTTTAATTATCAAATAAATAAATTTTATTTATCTCATAAAATTTTCATATTATTATATATAAGATAATTAAATTTAGAGCTAAATTAACTAATCATTTTATAAATTTTATCCAAATTAAATCATAAATAAATCAAAACAATTTTAATTTAATAATAATCTTATTAATATTAATTATCTAAATAACTAATATTTTGTTAAATTAATAAGGAATTTTGGCTAGGGTAATTCCACCATATAATGTCTTAGACATTACCCATCTAGACACAATATTTCTTAAGTTAGACATTATCCATCTTGACATGGAATGTCTTAATTTAGACATTATCTAGTTAAGGCAATCTTATCTACTATGTCTTAAAAAGATAAACAGAATCTTAGATTTTACAAAATATAAATTTTTTTGTCTTATATTAATTCTTAATTGAACTTTTCAATTAAGTTTTTTGTTTAATTATTTTTTATTTAATTAAGTCAAAATTAATTAAATCCTGATTTTAATCTGATAATATCATGCTGTTGTGTGTGACCCATTAGGTTTCTAACATGTTCAGAATGAACATAATTAATCTCATTAATCATGTTCATAGATCAAGAGCAGGATCTAGCAATCCGTCATGACCACACAAATGTTGAGGAATCGATGTAACCTCATTGAAACCTTTTAGTAACTAGCGTATCAGTGTAACGTGGTTCTTTCACCATATATCCTGGAATGAGCATAAGCATGGTGCAGTGTCTACTAATGCTTCAATCTATGAGGAATGATTCCTCATAATTCACTTTGCTTTGGCCAAGGACTTTAATCTAATTAATCATAGTCATGATTATTCGAGATGTGTCTCTAATGTCATTTGGAGTAGTGAACCCTCTCTAGATCACTCATTCATCTACCATATAAATCATGCCATACCTGAAATGCTCTACCTTAAGTATCCATCTATTGTGGATCTGTTTTAGGCAAATCTAAGTATAACACTCCTTATAATAGATAACCTGGTGTCATAAGTCTGAGGACTACTTACACGATTGGCACATGAGAACATGTTCCATAGACACTTGAGTGACTAATACCAAATGGAGTTCTCATATAGGCGATGTTCAGTTAACTTGTTTCCACTAAACAAGCAGTGATATGCAATCCCTAAGTATCCCATATACTTAACTCATGAGACCAATTGCATACATCATATGCATAGAGGCTTAACATATGCTAATCTTTGTGCATTGTTAATGCCTTATCTTGATAATACAATGCCTTTTCTTGATAATACAATGACCAGGAATAGTTTTAGAAACAAGACTTTAATGCATAAGGATCTTACAGTTATGATTCTTTTCAATTTCTTTCTAAAGCCATTGTTTTTCATAAGCTTCATCCAATTAGTGTTTGCATGATAGTCAATCATGCCACTAACATGAAGGAAAACCTTTGTCACTATAAAATAGTAACATGTATATATAGTTAATTAATTGTGTATCCCATGCTCCAATTTGATTGGTTTAAGGGCATACACCAATATCTTCCACTTGCACTTGAAACAATCATATTGTTCTTGGTGTCCACTTATTGTAGAATATGTTAATTCATTCTTGATAATCTCTATTACTGAGTCATAAAACTGCTTGGGTCACAATGAGACCTTGATTCTAATCATATGGCTCAATTGTCTAACAACTAATCGAATAAACTTTAATTAACATGTTAGCTAATGATCCCTAACTAATCATTTTCATTAGCGTTGATGAAATGATTTGTTTGATGGCTCTTAAATATAAATATGTAATCTCTCTAGTTGGAAACTTTCCAATATTACATCCAAAAATTTATAACTTTATTTGTCATCTTTCATGAATATTAACTATTAATTATTCATGAACACTCCCACTAATTCTTATGAGATTTCTTGCAAGAAATTCAATTTTTAGTTAAATTAAATTTTAGTTAATTTGTGCTTTATTGATAGACATAAAATACATAGACAAAGTTGTAGAATGATTTTATTAAGATTTATTTAAATTAAGGAAATTAAAAAGAGCATGGCATCCATATGCTAGTAATAGCAAGTATGTGTTCAAAACACTTATCCTACACAAATTTCCTAATAATCAACCCAAATACGCCGAAATAAAAAATCTAATGTTCAAAAACAATCAATCATAAAGTGTTTCGTACATTTTGTTAAAATAGCTTAGCAAGCTTAATCTGTATCAACTAGGTTGCCAACTTCTTGGTCTATCTTTATTTTTGTTTCTCCTTCTCTTTATCATTGGTTCCTACAAAATGTCAAACATATTTAGTACCAATAATCAAGTATCTTCTACCGAAAAAAAGTAAATGAATTTTACAAATTTATAACTGAGGTGGAAACTCCCTTCAACTTTTGCCTTTGATAGATTCAAGTTAGTCTTTGCAGTTTCCCCACTAATGACCAAGCTTACTGTAGTGATGGCAGGTTCCCTTGTCATTCCCTTCCTTAATATTCACCCCAATAGTAGGCTTTAAACTTTTAAAGGTAGGAAGCATATTCCATTTCTATTTTTTTCTTTTTTTTTTTTTTGTTTTCGTAGAAATAAAAGTAACCAAATGGATAGCCTTCTCATTAGTATGAGATATCTTTGTCATTGTCAATATGTTCAATAATCTCTGAAGGGATGTCTATAAATGATTCATGTTGGCATATTGTGAAAAGCATGATGGCGGAGAGGAGAGAACTAAATCAATAGCCAACCCATGATCCATAGAATAACCCAATTGCTTTAATCGTGTGATCCATCCAATCATTTTAAGCATATGAGTCCTTATAAAAATTCTTTATGACATCTTTATTTGGAACAATTCCTTTGAAATGTTAAATTTCCCAATGCATCTTTCTTTTATGAACAATTCTTTATGGTTTGAGATGATGTCTGAAGCATCTATGCCCTCATGTAGCTTTTGAAGATCAGGTGACATGCTGGCCATCCTCACATATGTGGCTTGTACTATGTCCTCCTTATGCCTTCTATGGGCATCCCTTTCTTCTTGAGAAGCATCTATTGGCTCATCAAGTACGGGCTCATCAAGGACATAAGCCTTGTGTTCTTATGTTAAAACAATTTTAACATTGTGGAGCCATTCAATAAAATTTAACTCAATCAACTTGTTAGCATCCAATATGCTAGGAAGTGACAAATTTGAAGTAATACTTCTTATTTATATCCTGTAAGAATTTAGAACATATTTAATTGTTAATAACTCATATAATCATTTAGTTAAGTTTTAATAATAAAATGATTATTCTTATTAGTTTTTTGAAATTGTAGCCCTTAAATATAATACAAAAAAGTTCAACACTTGAATCTTTTTAATGAGCTAGGCACATTTTTCATTCTTACATAACCTTTGGGATAGCCTAACAAGCCGGGTAAGAACTAATTAAGTAGGTAACTTAGTTTATCGGTTATATCTCTTTGCAACTCCTAGATCAATTAGGTAGTAATTCTTTACCTAAATATATTGTATGCATTTCTCCTAACCATCACCTCTAAAGCCATGCAGTCAAGTTGTATACATCCAAAGAACATGGCCTTAGTTGAGTAAGACCCATTAATTGTAACTCAAGCACCTTAGGTTGAAGGGACTATGGGTTTGCCCGATAAATCACCGTGGATGGAACTAGGATATCTTGTTATAATTAATGGAAAACATCTAATCATGCTTAGGCTTGCACTCAATATTTAATAAGGGATTTCATTTAATTAATTAATTATTCGGTCTCATTGATTGGTTTGGATTGCATCACATTCGCATTTATTTTAGGCACGTACGTATCATATATATATATATCAACATAAAATAAATCTAATCATGCAATCCTACATAGATGATTATGGACTTCTATTTAAGTCTAGTTTCCATGAGCCATTTGGAAACTAGTTGGTTAAAACTCTAGGATGCCTTACCAACTTT
The DNA here is from genome assembly GCA_038381775.1 of Adansonia rubrostipa. NCBI lineage: Eukaryota > Viridiplantae > Streptophyta > Magnoliopsida > Malvales > Malvaceae > Adansonia > Adansonia rubrostipa. The sequence goes on from JBBYHM010351514.1 coordinate 23,585, forward strand.
TTGGAAGCGTTAATAGTGATCTCCTTGGACAATTCTTCATGGCACCATCTTCCCCTTATATTTTTGCAAAAATAAAATTCCCTAAACTAATCTAATCCTAAATCTAAAACTATGCAATTTTTACATTTCCAAACGTCAAGTTACATTCTAGAGAGTTAGGTGAGAAGAGAATTCTAGAACTGCTAAATGGAACAAAGAAAGTTAGGGTTCATAGACCTTATTTAAAAAAGATGTAAATACCATAAAAAAAGAATTAACCATATATTCACCTAGTAATACAAAGTTCTAAGTCCATA
>JBBYHM010351554.1:0-23858 GCA_038381775.1 Adansonia rubrostipa
ACCACAACCAAAAGCCACAATAATGCATGATAATCCTAAGAGGGTGATGGAAACATGGAGAGCTCACTATAATGATGAAGGTGCTAAAAAATAAAAAATGAAGGTGATAAAGTAAGAAGTTATACTAACAAAACTTCAACTTTTAGCCAAATAGTTAGAGCAGTAGAGATAGCTTGAATTTTCTCTTTTCCTTATTGTTAATAAGCAAGAAAAGGAGAGGAATAATGAGGTTTTGGTTTTGGTGTGGATAAGGTGATTTTTAGAATGTGTAATGGTTAGGAATAAGTGTTTTAGGGCTATTTTTGGGTGGTGACTAAAGAGCTATAGGATTTTGGTTTTCTTAATGTAGGAATGTGTTTTAGAAGCTAAAAATGAGCTGGAATCTAAAGTCGCTCAGCTGAGATATAAGCGGTCTATTTATACCAGCATCTAGGAGCCAAATTGGAGGCATTTTTGGTCATTTCTCAAGGGGGACAAAGTGAGGTCAACTTGGTGGCTATAGAGTACTGTAGGGAGCAATTTGCTACCAATGTGATGGACATAGGGTGGCTGGTTTAAATGCTGAAATGATTTTCTAGCAAGCAGGGTGGCTGATGGTGATCTTGGTCAAGAAACTAGGGAGAAGTAGGGTGATCATGTGACATTGACCTTTTTGATCTAATTTAGACTTCAAAAGTCTAAATTCATAATCTGATATGGGTTTCAATCTTTTTAGAGGCAAAGAAACGAGTTAAAATTGAGTTTTGGATCAATGGTGGACGAGTCAAAAATGCCTGAACCATGAAAAATGGTCTGTATGTATTGATACATTGCAGAATGTATTGATACACTTGGTCCAAAAACCTTGAGTGTATTGATACAATGAATATTGTATCGATACAATGATCATTGTATCAATACTATGAATCATTGTATTAGTACTATAAATTATTGTATCGATACATTTCTTTACAGAATGCATGTTTTGGTCTTGGCATGGCCTAGTATTGATACATAAGCTCCTGTATCGATGCATAAGCTCATGTATCAATACATTTACATGTTGTATCAATAGAAATGGAGACATTTCAAAATTTTGGCATGTTATCAATACATTCAAGCAAAATTATGAATTTTCTCATATCTTTTGTCCCCGGACACCTTGAACTCAATCCTTTAATGCCACATCTTTGCATTTACCTTTGATATGATCCATAGGCCTTCTTAACCTCCTCAAAATATTTTTTTTGTCAGGCGACGTTCATCACCCCCTCTCACATTTGTGCCCCAGATTGCTAAAAAATAGCTCGAACAAAATAAAATGTCTACAACTATGTCTAAAAATTCCATAAGTCCCAAATTTATGCAATCCTATCTTCACCTTCGCATGTCATGATGGCTCTGTGGCCTTTCTCTATATAAGGCATGGATATGATTGGGCCCATCATTCCCAAAGCTTCAAATGGCCATCACTTCATTTTGGTCACCATTGATAATTTTAGCAAATGGATAAAAGTAGCCTCATATTCCAATGTCACTAGATCTGTTATGTGCCAGTTTACGAAGTGAGACATCGTTTACTAATATGGGCTTCCTGAATAATGCATGTAACTTAAACAATAAAATACTGGAAACAATTTGCTACCAGTTCAAAATCAAGCACCACAACTTAGTGCCATAACATTCAAAAATGAATGGTGTGGTTTTTGCAAGCAACAAAAACATTAAGAAAATAGTCGAGAAAATGGTCAAAACTTATAAAAATTGACACTAGAAGCTGCCATCTACGTTGGATGCCTACTATATAATCGTTCAAACTTTCACTGGAGCTACTCATTCTCTTTAGTTTACAGGATAGAGGAAATCTTACCCATCGCAGTCAAAATCCCTTCACTCAAGATCTTGATAGAATCATAAGTTGATAAAGCTAAATGGGTCAAGAACCAATACAAGCAACTTAACCTCATTGACAAAAAGAGAGTGAAAGTTATCTATCATGGACAAATGTATCAAAAGTGTATGATAAGAGCTCATAACAAAAATATCCATCCCTGATAGTTTTGGTAAAGAGATTTAATACTTAAAAAGATCCTTCTCATTTATAAAAATACTCAAGCAAAATAGGCCTCAAAGTGGGAAGTTCTTTATATATTTAAGCGAGCTTTTTCCAGTAGAGCATTAATTCTAACTGAGATAGATGGTAATGACCTACCCAACCTTGTCAACTCGATTCTGCCAAGAAGTATTATGCCTAAGAAGGTCCTTCGAATAGAAACCTACAATAGCATCCTTATCTTTGGAAGGATGGCTTAAGTGACCAAACCTTATTTGTTTGAACCTAATCAAAGCCAATATTAACTTACAAAACCATCCTTCACCAAAATACCAAATTTTGTCCCAACATCCTTATCCTATCTTAAGTTTACCAAACCCACTTCTACCAGATCTTGGATGAAAAGGTGGCATTTACCTCGACTTAGGTAACTACCATAGGGTAATCCAAGAGGTTCTCAAGAAATAACTTACACTAAGAAAGTTGATTATTTGAGAAAAGTTTGTAAAAGTACTTAATAGAAGACTTATGTCATTAACATAAAAAAGGACGATTACTAAAAAGTTAATCTTTAACTTTCTTTGTACCTTCCAAATGTTTAGTGAATTTTATTCTTTTTTTCCAAAAATAAAATACAACCATTTCATTTTCTAAATCTTTCTTTTCATTTTGCATACCACATTACATCATGCTTATCATTTAATTAATGCTGATTGATAGATCATACAAAATTGATAATGAAATTTCTTAGTATTACCTCAAAAAAGATAAAATTCTATAGAAAAATTTTCTCAAGTTCAAAAAGACAAGAATGGATTCTAAAACCACAACTGGACTTACACTTTAGACTTTTTCCATGTTGAAAAACATCATAAAAAATGTCCCTCAATAAACCTTAGCTGAAAGGTAAAGCCAAATCAATGATCCTTGATCCCTACCTTTAAACCACATTCTTATTAGTCAATTTAGACCATCAAATGCATCCTCCCAAGCATGTCAAAAACTAGCTTCGCAAGTCTGTTAATAAAACCTGATGATTGAGCTTTTTATAGAAGCTGATCAAACTCAATAACCTTCTTACACATCTCGAGTCATCTCAACCTTCAAAAATGACCTCAACCATTTGCATAAAAACTTTTAAAATATTGACAGTAATGTCAGTAAACCTAAAAACATAAGATACCTGATGAAACTCAAAGTTAAAGAGCAATTCAAAACTTCAAAGCCAATTGCCAGATTAAGCTTTTGAAATCATCACCTTTGCATCGCTTAAACATGCATTTACATCTTCATGCATAATTCATACAACAAATAACTTTTTCAAGTAGAAATCTTCTACTTACAAAAGTTAAAGCAATAAAAAACCCTAGGCATAAATTCTTATTTTCAAAAAGCCTTAAAAAAATTTAAGTAAGGTACCTAAACTCAGATCTTTTGGTCTACGAAGAGTTGAATGCCTTTTTTTGGTTAGGAAAGAGCTAGACACCTTTTTTTCTTTTTAGACCACAAAGAGCTAAACATCTTTCTTTTTTTAGTCAAAAAAGAGGTGGACACCTTTTTTCTTTCAATTCATAAAAAAGTTAGATGCCTTTTTTCCTTTTTATTCGATAAAGAGCTGTATGCTTTTTTTACTTTTTTGTCCACGAAGAGCAGGATGTCTTTTTCCTTTTAGTTCACAAAAAGCTAGCCATCTACCTACCTTTGTCCATAAAGAGCTAGATGCCCATCTACCTTAGTCTACAAAGAGCTAGATGCCTACTTACCTTAGTCTATAAAGAGCTAGTCGCTTACCTATCTCAGTCCAAAATGAACTGGACATTTATCGAATGCATATCTACCTTAGTCCATAAAAAGCTTGATGCCTATCGAGTCAAAGCCCATATTAGCTAGCATCTATCAGAGGGTTAACTCAAGAAACCATAAACCTTGTAGGAAGGTCAAACCCTACAAAACTTATTAAAATATTCTTATTAGTTGGGACCACTGCCATTATACTCAGCTTATCTCAACGTAATACTAACTAGATCTGTATTTTCCTATAGGCACTCATGAGCCAATGTGGTACTCTAAACAAAATACTGTTTATTTATCTTTTCCCTATTCCTGATGCTCAATAATGGCCAAAGAAAGGTAGCTGTAGACACCCTAATTTTTTTGAGGCAATAACTAAGGTATCAAAAGTCATTGTCTGAGGCATCATCGAAGGCATTCAAAAAAATGGGTTAAGTTCCCACCATTCTTGGCTAAGGTAACGAGTTCAAAGAGTCAAAGGTAAGAAAAATCCTTATTTTTGTATGAGTCTCTTTATGTAAGGGCCTAAGATATTGATACAAGGCTCTACATTATTTAAATTCCAAGATTTTGCTATTTGAATTTTATCAAAGGTGTTTATATAGATACAGAGTTATGCTATAGCTAAAATTATGATTTTTGGCCAATAAATATCGATATAAGGATGTATGCATCAACACAACAAGTTGGGCATCAATACAAGCTTTTTGGTATCAATACACCATGCTTTGTATCGACATCAAATTCAAAGTATCGATACATTCTAGGTTTCGTTGCTTAATGTATCAATACAAAGCTCAGTGTATCGATGCACAACACTATTTTAGCTTTATTTGGGACATTTTCATCCATTCATACCATGACTTTAAAACTCAAATTTCTTAAAAAACATCCAATATGAAACATAATTTCATACTTTCATGTGGATTTAATTTTTGGGCACTGAACATTAGATTAACACATTTTGGGAAAGCCCATTGAGCTTGGCATAAGGGTATTTTATGAAAAATTTGGTTTTATTAAGGACAAACTTGAGACAACTCATTTGATTAGCTAACGTATGAATTTCTTTACCTATAAAAATCAAGGTTAACCAATCAAATGCTGAAAGATTTCACCTTGTTACAAATCATATTGTACACAGCAAAATTCTCATATGCTCTTAATGCTTGCTTATCTTAGTGGCTAAAATTATCCACTATATAATCCATTCTTTACTCAGCTGAAAAAAAAACCCTTTTTTCAAACATTAGCCATTAATAAAACCCTCAAGTTTTCCTAAAAATTCCATTAACGTAGCTTCTTTTCCACCCTCGAAAACCTCTTATTTCCCTAATCTCTACCTTAAAAATTATCTTTATAACCACCATAACCAAAAAGCTCTATCTTTTTATTCTTTTTTAATAATCCATAGCAAAAAAAAAAAGAAAAAAGTGAGCTAGAAGTTGCTGAAGTGCTGTTTAAGGATATAGCTAAGACTTCAAGCTTCTATTAGGTATATTTACTATTTTTTATTTTCAATTATTCTTCATCATCATTGTTTTAATGAACCACTGAATTTCTATGACCCTATTAAGGGTTCTATGCATTATTATGGCCTTATTTATTGTAGCCTTAGGATGTAGATGACTTTTTTTTGTGTTTCAATGGTGTTTTCATGAGCTCGAATGCCATATTTCTTGTTGACATTAAAATAGCCCCTAATCCTACATTCTTGCCATGTTTTCCATCATCTTAACATGCTTATTTCATGTGTGAATACCTAGCCTAGCATATCTTGATCTTGATCATGCCTTAGGATGCAATTTTAGTATGATTTCTTTGATAAAGTGCATGGATAGTTTGTTGTTTTGAGTGATTATTCACGTCTGATATTCTCGCTTTGTTTAGTTTATCATATATTTGTTGAAATACCTCTATGATGCTTGTGAAAATCTATTTTCAAAGAAACCCCCAAGTTAAGTCTATATTAATCTCAATTAATCGGGATTAACATAGATTTAAGGTTTTCAATATATTGGTTCTCTGATCTTGGGGATATATAAAACACAAATGCTTGGAATCATGGCCTCATTAAGCTAAGTAAATTATATTTTAACCCAAAATCAAAAATGTTTTCAAATATTTAGTTTAAGCCTTGCTACGAGCCTATCATTACTATTGGTATGGTTAGTGGATAGTTTAATAGCCTACTCAACAAGAGTTGGGTTGGTCTATTACTTCACTATCGTGGACCTCAGTGATTGGGCATTCGCATGTCTGGCACCTTAACACATGACCATAAAAGCCTTAATCCAAAAAACCCCTATTTTGGTACTAACAACATAGTGATCCCTATTTAAAAAATTATTTTTAGAACCAAAATGAATTTTTTTATTTTCTAGCATTTTTCCTGGAAAAGGTTTTAAATTCCCTTTACAACAATACCTTATTTCCCCATAGATCTTTTAGATGTAAAAGTTTTGATTTTTCAAACCTTTGTTGTCTGGAAGCTTCAGAATCAGTGATTTACATTTTGTTTGGGTGATTCTGACTCATCAAATGATTTTTTGATTTTTTAAACATTTCAATTCAAATGTTTATGAAATTGCCTTTCTAAAAAGGTATTGTTTTTGATTTAGCAATTTGAACAAGTCTAGGATGATTTTTCAAAGTTTACTACTCCCTTTTTCTAGCATTTGCTAGCAATGCTGACTCAAACCTGGTTTCAAAAATTAATTCTACCAAAAAAGTGATTTTCCAAGATTTTTAGAATATTTTCACATTAATCCCTATTGAGTGGACTTTCCAACAGTACCTTGTTTACCATTAGAAACCATTGGACCAAATTGAAATAAATTCAGGAAAGGGTCGAGTGATGTTATCCTTTGTTTTTGTTGAACTTGAAAAAGTTACTTGGATTTTCTCCCCATGGTGTTGTGAGTCACAACATAAGTCCCTTTAGGCTTGAATCAAAACTCAAAAGTAGTTTTCAAAATTAATTTCCATTTCCTATTTAAAATATTTTCCATCTTAAAATTTATTTTTCTTTAAAAATATAAAAATTTTTTATTTTTTAAAAACCACTCAAATTCATTTTTCAAGGCGATACTCCAACCCTGCTTTTTCAAGTGGATTTTCCAATCTTATTTCCTCCGAGGGGATACTCTAACTTGGCTTTTCAAAATATATCCAAAATCTAAGTTTTCTTTTTCCCAGGCATCCTCAAAACTTTTAGCAAACTTTTTATGCCTAAGACAGCCACCAAATCTAAACATGTCTCAAAATCATCAATTCAGTTATTCTTATTCCTCAATAACCAAGGTCAATAATGAGATAAATTCTAACCAACCCTTTTTTTTTTGTTTCCATATATTAATTTTTAATGTAGTTTTTATTTTATTCCTTTATGGCTTACTAACTTGTTTCTTTTTTTTTGTGATTATTTGCATTCATGTCTTTAAAAATCAAATTTTATTAAACTCAAGGCAATACTCTTCATCAGCATCCCTTTAGTGTTCAACATAAGGTATCCTTTTCTAAGTCAATTCTGATCTCATTTACCAAATCCTCTTTGTTTATCTTTTTTCCTGGGTTGCATAAAAAGATATTAACTAAACTCCTATCATAAAAACCCAAATCCAATATATAAAAATTTGCATTCATAAGAAAGGGATTATACATAAATACTGATTGCATAAACAAACAGGGAAACTTGAAACTTTGATAATTTATTGCTAAATGTATGGGCATTGTATAGGTGCTAATCCTTCCCCACACACAAATGACTCCTAGTCTTTTAAAACAAACTCTGGTGTATGCAAATTGTAAAATTAGTGTTTTAAGTTTCATAACTTGGAATCATCAGTTTTAATAGTCATCTTATCATACCTACTCCAAAATGATTGGTCATGACTCCAAGTCTTGGTTATTTCATAATGGCCATTCAAGGCCAGTTGGATGAGCAATTTGTCTAATGATCTCTTCCCTTAATTTTCACTTTATCACACCTAATTCAAATTTTGATCAAAAGATGATCTAAAGGTAAGCCCCTTTTCATTTTTGTTTTTAAGTTGTAGCACATCACCACGCATATGTATGTAAGGGACACATCACAATAGCTGGCATATAAGAATATCTTCCATAGACACTTAAGTGATTTATACCAAATGGAGTTCTTAGTTGGACCATATTCGCAGAACTTGTTACCATAAAACAAGCACTATATTCTATCCTTAAGTATCTCGTATATCTCAGCTTCTATGAGATCAAAGAATTGCATGCATCCCATGCATGAAGGCTTAGCATGTACAAGTCTTTGTGCATTGTCAATGCCCTATCTTGGCAATACGATGACTTGGAACATTTTAGAAACATAGCTTTGATGCATAAAGATCTCATCATTATAACTATTTTATTAACTGTGCAAGGACATTGTGTTTTAAAGGCTTCATCCAATTAGTGTTTGCATAAATATCAATCACACTACTGAATTAAAGGAAAATCTGTATTACTAAAGCTTAATAACATGTATGATGCTATTTAACTATATATCCTATGACTCAATCTGATTGGTTTAAAGGCATATATTAATATCTCCCACTTGCACTCAAAATAATTGTATTGTTCTTAGTGTCTACTTATTGGAGAATATGTTAATTCATCTTTGATAATTTTTATTATCGAGCCATAAAACTATTTGGATCACAATAACACCTTGATTCCAATCACATAGGCCAATTGTTTTACAACTATTTGTATAAATTTAACTAACCTAATATCCATAATCCAAAATTAATCATTTTCATAAGCCTATGGTGACATGATTTATTTTATGTCTCTTAGATATAAATATAGAGTCTTTCTAATTTGGAACTCTTTCTAAAGTTACATCCAAGTATGTACAACTTCTGTTTGTCAGTTGTTTATGTATATTAACTTTTCATATCCCATGAATGCTCCTAGTAAGTTTTACATTTTCATGAATATTAACTTTTAGTAGTTCACAAATACTCCCACTAAACATAGTATGCATAAGACTTTTGTATGGAAATCAATCTTAAAAGATTTGAATTTAAGTTAACTAGGCATAATTTAATCATTTGGTATAATTTGATAGACCATGATATATAACAATTCTATTAAGATTTATTAAATAATTGAAATTAAAAGCAAGGCATCCATATGCCAGCAAAAGATATATGTTCAAAACATTTATCCTAAAATAAAAAATTCTTAAAATCAGTCCATAAAGTTGAGATAAACATCTAATGTTTAAAATAAATCATAGAAAGAAAGTTTTCAATAACTTCCATAAATAAAGATGCAAGCCTGATCTAAATTATTCAGGTTGCGATCCTCTCTAATGGTTTATCTTCATTTATCTTTCTCCTTGTCTTTATCATTGGTCCCTACAATATGTCAAACATACTTAGTACCAATAATCAGGTATCATATACTGAAGGAAAGTAAATGAATTTTTTTAAATATATGCCTAAGGTAGAAACTCCCTTTTACTTTTTATCCTTGACTAATTCAAGGTACTCCTTTTAATTTCTCCTCCAATGACTAGGTTTTCTATAATGGTGACAAGTAACTTTATCAATTCCATCCTTAGCCTACCAGATGGCTTCAAACTCTTTGATCCAATCTTTCTCCATTTCTTTTCCTTCTTCTTGGTTTTATTAGAAGTAGAAGTGGAAGTAACCAAGTAGACAACCTTCTCATTGGTGAGAGATTTTTCTACCATAGACATGTTAAACAATCTTGGAAGGGATATCTTTATATGATTCAAGTTGAAGTTTAACACAAATTGTGAAAAACTTAGAGGCAGAGGGAAAGAATTAGGTTAATTGCTAACTCATTATCCATTGGCCAGCCCAACCATTCTACTAAAGTGATCTAGCTAATCATCTTTAGCACTGAATTCCAATAGTTGTACCTTTAGACATCTTTTTTGGAATGATTCCTTTGAGATGTCAAATCTTTTAGTGCGCCTTTCCTTATCGAACAATTCTTTAATGTTTAGGATAATGTCCAAAGCTTTTATGCCCTCATGTAGCTTTTGAAGATCAACTATCATGTTAGCCATCATTATATATGTGGTTTACGTTAGATCATCTTTATGAATTGATAAGCATCATTTTCTTCTTGAAAAGCACCGGGTCTAGGCTCTTCGAGTATGGGCTCATCAAAGACATAAGCCTTATGATTTTTTGTTAAAAAGACTTTAACATTACAGAGCCAGTTAATGAAATTAAGCTCAGTCAACTTTTTAACATCTACTATGCTATGCAATGACAGATTAGAAGTCATACTTCTTGTTTTATATCCTGTACAAATTTTAAAATATATTTAATGTTAATAACACACATATGATTATCATTTATATAGGTTTTAAAACTAGAATGATTGTTCCTCATTACTTTTGCACAATTATAGCCCTTAACTATATTATAAGAAGTTTAATGTTTAAATCTTTTTAATGAGCTAGGACCCTTTTCATTCTTGCATAAGCTTGAGCTAGCTCAACAAAACATAAAAGAACTAATTAGGTAGGTAACTTAATTTACCTATTGCATCTTTAAGCAACTCTTAGATCAATAAGGTTACAACCTTTTACCTAAATGCATCATATACATATGGCCTAACCATCATCTCTAAAGCCATGCAATCAAGTTGTACGCATCTTCACAAAACAACTTTAGTTGAGTAAGACCCATTAATTCTAACTTAAGTAGTTTAGGCAAAAGGAACCTTGAGTTGGCTCAACAAATCCCCATGGTCAAAACTCGAGTATCATATTATAATCTAATGGAAGGCGTCTTATCATGCTTAAGCATGGATTTAATATTTTATGAGGGATTTCTTTTATCAAATATTATTTAAGTATCGTTGATTTAATTTTGATTGCATTGCATTACCATTTATTTCAAGTGCATACATATTGCATATATATCACATAAAATAAATCTATTACATGCAATCCACTAAGATGATTATGGATTTTTATCTGACCTAATTTCCTTGAGCCATTAGGAAACTAGGTGGTTAATTTCTTAGGGATACCATTTGCATATCACAAAAGTCTTCATGGTAATCTCCTTAGTTTTCATCTTGGCACCATTTCTTTTACATCTTTAAGTACATAAATTCTCTAATACTATCCCAATCCTAGATTTCAAACTATGTAGTAATTACATGAGTTTGAAGAAACCTTGAGTTACATTCGAGGGGAGTAAGGCGAGAAGAGAATTTTACAACCTTGAATAATAAAGTGATAAGGAAAGGTTCACAAACCCTATTTATTAATAAATAAATAACAAAATAAATAAAATTAACCATCCTCAACCTTGACATACTAAGGTCTATGTCCATAACCATCATTCATTGTTAGCTATATTAGTTTTTAATTAATCTCGATTTGGATATAACTAGAACTTAAGCTTAATTACCTTGTGTTTGAATATTTTCAAGATAGTATTTTTGTTGAATTATTTCGAAAACACTTTAAAAAATACTAAAATGTGTTTTAACTCCTTTAAAGCACTAAAAATGGGTTTCTAACATAGACATTTGTATAAAACATTTATTAGATAAGTTTTATATACTTTAAAGTCATAAAAAACTCCTTAAAGTTGATTTTCATATGAATGTATTGATATACCATGTTTATATAGCGATATAATACTTGGTAGTAGCTAAATAACCTTGAAATCCTAAATTTACTATTCATGTATTAATATAGGACCATTCAACGGTCATATTTTGACCGTTAAACACAATCTATTGATATCCAATCAATTGTATAAATACATATAAGGAACAATGAGAAATCACATCTATGAAGGCTTCAATGGCTATATTCCTTCACCAAACATTGCAACAGCTATATTTATGATCAAGGTTATAAATAAGCCTCTTTAACACCTCCAACATCATAAAGAACCAAGAGATTAAGCTTAGAGTCATATTTTACATCTCTTCCATATTTCTAAGTAGTTTATTGTGCATAGGATTAATTCTCCCTATCCTTTTTATATTCTTTGTAATTTTATGTTTAGAACTATCATCCATTGTGTCTAAACTCTTGTAAACACCTAGCCTTTAGAGGTTTTTTTTTGTTTACATCAAATCCTTGTAAAAAGGGTTAAAATTTGGGTCATGCTCAAACAAAGAAATAATAAATTTAATAACAATTATTAAATTACATGGCAAAAAATTTAGATAAATATACCAAATTCCTCAAAGGATCAACTTGTGCATTTTTAATCAATTTAAAACTTCAAGAACCTGGAAACAAAAATCATGCCTTAATTTGAGATTTTTAAGGTCCTAGTTATATTTGAAATCTGCTTGTTCTTGTACACTTAGCCTAGTTGTTGCAAACCAAAGCCATCCAATTCTTTGGCCTCCAACAGTGAGCCACAGGGATGCCTCAAGAAACCTTCACAAGGTTAGGATCATGTTTTGCTAGTGACGTAGGTTTCATAAACTTTCCCCTTTATCATGCACCTTTTCATCTAAAAGAACCAAAAAAAAAAAGAAAATGTTTTCCCTTACTTTAGTTATGCGGATAAACTTGATTAGAATGGCAAAAGGCATCAATCTCTAATTGACAAGGATGACAAAACATGCTAAAATATAGCTAGAGTTTAGTACACATTAAATTTATGGTATAATTGCACTTAGGCCCTTAGACTAATTGAACTATTCAATTAAGTCCCTAAAAGATCAATATTTGTACAATTTAATTTAATCCTAGTTTAAATCCATAAAATCACCTTTATATGTGTGATCTATTAGGTCCTAACATTTTGATAGTAAATATAAATTAATTCAGTTAAGAATATTTATATTTATAGGCCATGAATGGCATCCGGCAATGCATTAAGGCCATCCAAATGCTAAGAGAGTCAATATAGTTTTGACAAGCCTTTCAATGCACAGCTACTAGTGTAATTCAATCCTTTCATCATATATACCAAAATTCGAGGCAAATGAGGCTGAGGTAAAAGACATAGGCAATTAAGGCCGAACTTCTCTAAATACTTGAGTTTGTTTCTCTTTCAGCAACTTTTAGTCACAACATGGCCTGGATACGAATCCTAACCAAGACCGACTTAAATGGCCTTCGCTCCTATATTTGTTAATTTATCATTATTGTATATTCTCTTATTTCTATAGGCCATATCATTATTGACATTTTCTTATTTTAGGGACCGGGTGGTCGAAATGAATTGCTCACTCGACTTAACTTGAAATAGTCATTATGATATGACTATTTATTTAGGGTCGCCACCAATCTATTTGGGCTAGGTGAGATTGGTCACCTACTAGAGTTTGTATTTTGAGGGTTACAAAACCCTAGAATACAAACTCCAAGGCCCACGATCATACAAGAGATCATATAAAAGGGTTCGAGAGTCGGTTACAATGATACGTAAGGATCAACCTTTTCGTGATGCCCAAAAATTGATACCTTATTAATTACATGTTAACTTGAATCTCAATTTTTATTCAATTTCAACATATGGCATTTAATTATAGATTCTTGAAATAATAATTTTTAAAACAAATTTATTATTCTGTGTTGTGAAGATCAAGTTTTCAAAAATTTGGAAGTTAAAATCTCTATGTACTCTATTGAAAGATCAGTGGAACACGAAAGCTTTTTATTATTCTTCTTTGTATTCCGATGGAAAACTAGAGGAACAGAAAAGGTTTTAAAATTAAAAATGTCTTTTGCACCCCATGGAGGGCTAGAGGAATGCGAAAGGTTTTATTATTATTTTTTTCAAAAGATATAAACCTTGATTTCTATTTTGAAAAGGATATCTAGATATTAAAATAATCCATAGAACCTCTCTTATATTTTGGGAGAAATTCTTTGTATTATTTTAGCTTGGAGACAATGCCTTAATTCTGTAAAACAAAAAATTTATATTTTATTAAAAATATTTATGAAACTTCCTAAAACTCAATAACAATATAAAATGATGAACTTATTCCTAATGTGTTCCTTAGATACGAAAATATCATTGTAATCACATAGGACTTAGTTCTAATGAAATTACCAAAATGCCTCTAAAGTATAATTTCAATGTGAAAGTATCCTGATACCCTTAATGGATGCCAAAATGACCCTAAAAAGATAAATAAATGCTAAACATTCACATTTAGAATAAAAGCATCCTGTTTGAGGAAAATTATGAAAATGGCCTTAGGGTAAACCTTTGGCATGAAAGTATCCTGGTACCCCTAATTGGTTGAATGAATCCTAAACATTCACCTTTGGCATAAAAGCATCCCAGTGAAAAAAATTATGAGAATGCCCTTAGGGTATACCTTTGACATGAAAATATTCTAGTACTCCTAGTAGACACTAAAATGACCTTAGATGGCTGAATGGATCCTAAACATTTACCTTTGGCATAAAAGCATCTCAGTAAGAAAAATTATGAAAATGACCTTGGGGTATACATTAAACATGAAAATATCTCGGTACCCCTAATGACACTAAAATGACCATAGACGACTAAATGAACCCTAGACATTCACCTTTGGCATAAAAGCATCTTGATGGGAAAAATTATGAAAGTGCCCCCAGGGTATACCTTCGACATGAAAGTATCCTGGTACTCTTAATAGACATTAAAACGACCTTATAAGGCTGAATGAATCCTAAACACTCACCTTTGGCTTAAAAGCATCCTAGCAAGAAAAATTATAAAAATGCCCCTAGAGTGTACCTTTGACATTAAAGTATCTCGGTACCCTTAATGGACGCTAAAATGACCTTGGATAGTTGAATGAATCCTAAACATTCACCTTTGGCATAAAAGCATCCTGATGAGAAAAATTATAAAAATGCCCTTGGGGTAAACCTTCGACATTAAAAGTAACCCGATAGTGAGCCCTTAAGGTATACCTTCGACATGAAAGTATCCCGGTAACCCTGATGGACCTTAAAATGACCTTGGAAAACTAATCCAATCCTAAATATTCACCTTTGGTGTAAAAGCGTCTTAATGAATGAAATTACCAAAATGTCCCTAGGGTATACCTTCAACATTAAAGTATCTCGATAACCCTAATGGACCTTAAAATGACCTTAGAAGGCTAAAACAATCCGAAAATATTCACCTTTGGCATAAAAGCATCTCGATGAACAAAATTATCGAAATGCTCTTAGGGTATTCGCCTTTGGCATAAAAGTATCCCGATAACCCTAATGGACCTTAAAATGACCTAAAATGATGAAAAGTAGATGAATTTAGTCTAAATGGAAAAGTTAAAATTTTAAATTTGATTTAATGCAAAAATTGGAATCAAGCTCTTAAATGTTTACAAATTACATTTTGTATCCTTCGGAAGATCGAACAAATATGTAAAGTTTTGAAAATTTCTATATCCTTACAGAAGGTGATAGAAATAAAAGAAATCGTTAAAACTAGTGAAATGTCCATTTTGCCCTTTAAATATGAAAATTTGCTATTTAGTCCCTAAACTTTTAAAAATTATCATCTTAATCCCTACATGGTAAAATGCCCTAAACATCATAAAATGACATGAAAATATAGATGGAAAATACGAAAAATATATCAACAAGAATTCAGCCAAACACCTTGGCCTTAAAATAAATTTTTTTCTATATTTTGTAAAATAACCATTAAACTTTGTAAAATTATATTTTGACCCCCTATGATAAAATATCATAAAACATCACAACAAATCATCAAATCATCCAAGAATTAACCAAAAATCATGAAAAATATCTACATGAAGGTTCGGCCAAGTGTTTTTGGCCATA
Organism: Adansonia rubrostipa; assembly: GCA_038381775.1. Classification (NCBI taxonomy): domain Eukaryota; kingdom Viridiplantae; phylum Streptophyta; class Magnoliopsida; order Malvales; family Malvaceae; genus Adansonia; species Adansonia rubrostipa. The sequence continues at coordinate 15,615 of JBBYHM010351554.1, forward strand.
AAACACGATTTGTGCATATTTTGCAATTTAGCCCTTAAACTTTTTAAAATTACAAAATGGCCCCTAAAATGTTAAAATCACCTAAAACATGTTCCAAAACACACAAAATCAGTTTTCTAACAGCCCACAAAACTCTCAACCAAACCAAAAATGGCATAAAATAGGTTTATGCATTTTACAATTTAACACCAATATTTTCTAGTATTATAAAATAGCCAAAAAAAGTAAGAAAACATAAAATTATCACCAAGAAATGAGCACAAAATCATCACTAAATCAGCCTACGAGATTTGGCCAAACCAAGAAACATAAAATCTAAGTATGTTTTGATATACAGAATACTTACAATGAACATAAATAATTACTACCAAGCTTGAATAAAAATAAAATCACAAAAATAAATATACAAAAAGTATTTAACAACATATTATCGTACAAACATCAAGAAAAGAACAACATAAACATACCTACACAACAAAATCAAGATCACAACAACAGAAAAAAAAAAATCAAGGCACAACTACTAAAGAAAAGAATAACAACAAATATATAGAAAATAGATCATTGTCAACATGTTTAGCCATTCAACATGGATGAAATCCATGAGCATTAACATGTTTTTAACTTACAAAATGAAGAAAAATGATGGAAATAAGCAAAAATTAAAAGATTTCAACATGAAGCTACCTTAAAAGGCTTGAAAACCCAAAAATTCATGAGAAATTTTAAGAAAAATGTCTAAATTTGGCCATAGAAATCTTTTGCAATTTGTGAGGACTTATTCCATGATTTTTCCAGGTGGGAGGGGCAGCAAGAAGTTTTTCGCAATCCATGGACTTTTATCTTTTCTTTCTTTCCTTTTTTAATTTGCTTTTTATTTTATTTTTATTTTATTCATTAATTTGCATCAAAAGTTGAAATACATTAATTTGATTTGCAATTAGTGGTCATTCAGAAATATATTGTCATGATTGCATTGATAACATCACTAATTGGTAATTAAAAACCAACTAAGTTGGTTAGTGAGATGTTGGATATTAATGTAAACTAGTAGAAAATAACCAATAATTAAAATAAAATAAAATAATGATAATAAAATATAAAATTAAAAGATTAATAATCATAAACAAAATGTGTAAATGAAGTAATAAACAAATTGATTGGAACTTCAATACCCGTAAAATTATATGAGAAAAATCATTTCAGATAAAAACTAATATATATAAAAAAATTCAAAACTCATCCAATTACTTAAATTTTAAAAACTGAATTAATATGAATTAAATAATAATATTTGAAATATTTTAAAAAATTATTATCCCAAAAAAAATTTACGAGAAAAATTTGTAGAGTTAAAAACCCGTATTTCAAAAACAACAAAATTATGACAGAAAATGAAAATAAAATAAAATGAAATGTGTTTCTCAAAACTGATTTAATATGAATTAAATAATAATATTTGAAAAATTTTAATAATTAAAAACTTTAAAAAATCCCATCGAAAAGTGTTTAAAGAGTAGAAAACTCCGTATATTAGAAACAGGGGAAATTGTAAAAAAGTCTAAAACTTATAAAATAAAATGACTTTTTTAAAACTGATTTAATATGAATTTAATGAGGATATTTCAAGAATTTTAAAAATTGTAAACTTGAAAAAATCCCCAAAAAATTTTCGGAGTAGAAAACTTCGTATATTGAAAATAGAAAAAATTTTGAAAGAAGATACAAAACTTATAAAATAAGTTTTCTAAAACTGATTTAATATCAATTAAACAATAATATTTTAAGAATTTTAAAAAAATATAAACTAGAAAAAATCTTTCCGAGAAAAATTCGTGGAATAGAAAACTCTTTATTTCTAAAACCTGAAGAATTCTAAAATTCATAACAAATAAATGAATTTTAAAAAATAGATTTAGTGATAGTTGAATGCGAATATTTAAAGAATTTGAAAATTCAAAACTCAAGAAAATTACACCAAAAATTTTATAAATAATGGAAAGTTCGTATTCTAGAACCAAAAAAATTTCCAAAAAATACATTAAATATAACATAAATGAATTAAATAAAACATATTATTCAAAATACTAATTTATAAAATGATAAAGATGAAAATCCAAAATTCAAAATAATTTTATCAGAAAAAATTTCATGAGTACAATACTTGTGATACTGTGAAAAAATTCAAAATTAATTAAAAAAATAAGCAACTTGACATCTTATGGTATAAAATGCCAACATAAATTTTTTTCTTAAATATTTCTAATTTTTTGGAGTGCATGTCAGCATAAAAATCACACAGGTATCGGTAAAAAAATACGAAGATTAATTTCCCAAATTTAATAAAAAATTCTCAGAACATTCCTAAAAGGGGAAAATTTGACTATGATATCATCTGAAGAAATAGATTTTCAAATTTTGAAAAAAAATTATTAAAAAATAATTTTTCGCTTAAATATTTGTTTTGTATATCGAAATTAGAGATCAAAATATAATATTTTTGTTACGTGATCTTATGGTTTTTTAAATTATGACTAAAAGGGTCTTAAAAATGTCTTGCTCATCTGAAAAAGATCATTCCCAATAAGGTTGGCCATTAAGTTCTCAATCTCGGATATTCAAGATTATTGGAAAAGAGACCCGGACGAAATTAGGTATCTACAGTTTCCCTTTTTTTATCGTTACTGAGAATTAGGAATAGGACAAAGATCAAATAGACATAATTTCATTCGGGTCATTAAGCTTTGAAAAATAAACTAAACCAAAGATGAAAATAAAAGCTAATTAGCCCTAAGGAGAAACCTTAAATTAAACGGTGACTAAGACGAGACCTAAGTCACATGGAGTTGACTAGGACAAAACCATGCTGGTCAACAAACAAGAAGGGTTGATTGAGATGAAACCATATAAGTCAACAGAAGTAAAAAGGTTGATTGATGCAAAACCTATAAGTCATCAAGGGTAAAGGGTTGACCAGGGCAAAATCTATATGTCAACAAATAAAAAGGGCTGACCAAGATGAAATCGATAAGTTAAAATCGATAAAAGATTAACCGAGATAAAATCGATAAGTCAACGTACATATGAGGTTGACTTAAACAAAACTGATAAGTCGACAAATACAAAGGGTTAATTAGGACAAAATCAAAAGTCAAAATAGATAAAGGGTTGACCAAGATATACAGGACAAAGCCAACAAAGATAAAAGGTTAACCGGGATAAAACCAATAAGTCAACAAACAAAAAGATTGATCAAGATAAAACCAACAAGTCAATAAAGATAAAATATTGACCGGGATAAAATTGACAAAGTCAACAAAGGTAAAATATTGATTAGGATAAAATCAACAAAGTTAAGAAAGATCAATGATTGACCAGGATAAAACTAATAAGTCAATGAGTAAAAAGGTTAACTAAGACAAAGCTGATAAGTCAACATGAGAAAAATGGTTAACTAGGACAAAGCCATCAAGTCAACAGAGAGAAAAAGTTAACTAGGACAAAGCAATCAAGTCAAGAAGGATAAAAGTTTGACTGGGACAAAGCTGACAAGTTAATAGGGATAAAGGGGTTGATCGAGACAAAGCCTACAAGTCAATAGGGATAAAAAGGTTGGCTGGGACAAAGCCAAGAATTCAACAAGGATAAAAAGGTTGATCGAGACAAAGCCGGCAAGTCAATAGGAAAAAAAGTTGACCGAGACAAAGCTGACAGGTCAATAGGGAATAAAAGGTTTACCTAAAAAAAGCTGACAAGTTAACAAGGATAAAGGGGTTGACTGAAACAAAGCTAACAACTCAAGATGAATAAAAAAGCTGACTGGGACAAAGCCAACAAGTCAATAAAGAGAAAAGGTTGACCTAGATAATAAGTCAATAGGGATAAAAGGTTTGACCAGAATAAAGTTGACAAGTTAACAAGGATAAAAAGGTTGACCGAAACAAGGTCGACAAGTCAACAAGGAGAAAAGGTTAACCGAGATAAAGTCGATAAGTCAATAAGGATAAAAAATTTCATTAGGACAAAGCTAAGTAGTCAATAAAGAGAAAAGGTTAGGATTGGGACAAAGCCAACAAGTCAACAGGGAGAAAAGGTTGACCAGGACAAAACCAATAATTCAACAGAGATAAAAAGGTTGACTAGGACAAAGCTGACAAGTCAACAGAAAGAAAAAGTTAATCGAGACAAAGTCAAGAAGTCAATAGGGATAAGGGTTGATTGGGACAAAGCCGACACATCCACATAGGTAAGAGGTTGATGTAACATTTGAGACTTGATCAATTACCAGAATGAAGCACTTAATTGACTTAAATCCCACTCCACCTACCTTGCCATAGGATTACATAAAAGGTTGATAAAAACTTTTTTAAATGCTTCAAATATTGTCATCAAAGTATCGAAAACATATTTTTGGATGTTTCAAATATCATCATCGAAGCTTTGAAAACATTTTCCTTGACAAAAACTTTTGAATGCTTCGAATATCACGATCGAAGTTTTTTCAAAGCCTTCTTCCCTACCTTACCATAGGATCATGTGAGAAGGTGATAGATTAGAGAATCATTCAATCTTTCCTAAAAAATCATCAAACATTAAATATTAAATTAGTGTTCATTGATTCAGTGGTATAACTTATACAATTAGATAAATATCTACTTATGGCATATTTGCTTACTTCTACAAAATCATGAAAAACATCATATTTCATCAAAATTCTAGGATTTATGGAATAAGATCACCTTTTTATTCTAACCTTGGGAAAAAAATTGATCAACATCTATGAAAATTCTAAAATAATTTCAACCATGTATTTTCTAATATCAAAGATAATGGATATGTTATCTTCATCATGATGTTAAAATTTTCTTATGATAGATAATCACCATTTAGGACTTCTTTGAATAAGACGAAGAAATAATTTAGAGGCACAAATGGGTAACACTACTAAAATTTATTTGGAAGAAATTGATATGGTAAAGTCAAGGTTTACCAAGACCAAATTCAGATGGATGTCCATTTAAAGAACTCCTTGGAAGATAAACAATTAAATTATAACATCCTTTTAATCTTCAAAGACAATAACCTGACAGGCATTAAACTAATGCTAGTAAACACCAAGACTCAAAGGATTGATATGAAAGGCTTTTCGTAAGCATCAATTCTCGAGATTAGGTGCAAAGTTCTAAAAGGTTATTTGGAAAGGAATCAATGTCAGGGCATTTGACTCAACCTTTTGTTATCAAATTTTTAAAGGTTTGGGGTCATTCTTGAATTAGTATGATGGGTTCTCTCTGATTGGTAACTATCTTCATTGATTTATGGGCAATTTTTAGGCCTTTAAGCCTGCTCCATCATATTATTAAAGACTCAAAAATAATTTAAAAAGAAAAAATTTTAAAGAGCTTCTTAGGAATAGCCTGACAGCCTAGATAGCTATGTCTGATCATATGTAATGTAGGCCATGGTTTAGGGTTTAAAAAGAAAAATCTAAATAGGCCCAAATAAAGTCTTTAAGGGTAATTCATTCAAGGATTAGTTCTTGTTAGAAAGAGTTGATTTCGGCATATCTTTCAAGATGAACAAATCTTTTTTCTTCAGCAACTTTTGTTTTCTTTATTTTTCTTTATTTCTTTATTTTTTCTTTCTTTAAAACTTTCATCATTCTTTATTCTAAAAGAACTTGAAATTTTATTCATTATTCATTTAGAATATTTGAACATGAAATTCAAACTTTCTTTTTTCTTCAAAATTTACTTTATGACATTTGATTTGTTCTTTTTATAACTTTATAATGGAATTTGCCCCTTCTAATCTTAAAGCTTTACTTCACTTGCCCTTCGGTGTGGAAGATGATCCTTGATTAGGGTTTAGAGAAAGAAAATAAACTATCAAGTTTAAAAGGAATAATTTTCTATATTTAAGCAAAGATAGAGAAAGAAGGCCATTTTTCATTTCAAACATAGCCATTTGAACTGGTTAAGCATTTCGCAAGGAAAAAAGGTTAATTTTTTCAAAATCATTTTGAATACTTCAATAGCATGATGTTGCACTCAATAAAGGCTTAAGATATGCTCTTCAATATGATTGGCTTTATAGCCACCAATGACTGGTTGAGCCTCTAAGAAAGAAAATTAGATTGGCTTGGAAAAGATCTTGGATCTCATATCTTATGTATCAAAAATTGGTTTGAAAAGGTTTTGTCCAAAAAGAGAAGGAGATTTTGGCTTATGTGCACTTTTATTCTACCTAAATTGAGGATTTGGAGAAGTATCATGAAAACTATGGCAAAAGTTTATCAAAATAAGGGAAATCTCAAAATTTCTATCATTATTTTAACACATATCAAACTATCGATATCTGAATCTTTTAGGAGCATAACCTATTTGTTTGACCTTCAAGGAATCCATAGAAAGAACACTTGGGTATGGAAAGTCTTAGTGGTAAAAGGTCTATAGCTGAATGTTTAGGAGAATTATATATGTAGAAGTCAAGGACCTTTCTGAGATAGCTCAAACTAGTGGTGATCACCTGCAAAAGAAAAAATTTCTAAAATGTTATCATTATCCTAAGTATTGGAAGTCATTATGAACAAAATTCATGGTTGACGTATGCATGCATACTATTTACAAATCAAAATTCATTTCACAAGAAATGTGCAAAATTTTGAAGTCAAGATAGAAATTACCTCTAATTGACATACTACCAAAAGGTTGATGACCCTTAGACCAGTCAGCCTTAATCATCATCCATCCATTCCTAGAATTTTATTGGATTGGTATCCTTTGTGGCTGAACTATAGATAAGCTAATGGAAGATTAAGAGGTGCATCAAACTCTAAGTATTTAAAATCAGGAATTCCACAAAATGCATGATTATTTCCTTTTATCACAATCATGCCATGAGGACAGCCACTATGTTACCCTTTACTAAATTCCTTAGCAAAGAAGATTGTAGACACCTTACTTTGTCCGGGCTAATTTTTAGTAATATGAAGCATGGACGTGAGAGGGGGCGATGATCGCAGAGCGACAACATCATACAGTGAAAAAGTATTTTGAGGAGGTCAAGAAGGCCTAGGGATCATATCAAAGATAAATGCAAAAATATGGCATGAAATGACATAGTCAAGGTACCTGGGGACAAAAGATATGAGAAAATTCACAATTATACTTGAATGTATCGATACATGATTCTTATGTATCGATACAATGCTCCAACGTGCCAAAAATTTAAAATGTCCCCAATTGTATCGATACAACATGTAGATGTATCGATACATAAGCCTCTGTATCAATATAGGACCTCATGTATCGATACTAGGCCATGCCAGGACCAAAACATGTATTTTGTAAATAAATATATCAATACATATCAACATTTATCGATACAGTGGTTTATAGTATGGATATAATGTTCATTGTATCGATATCATCAAGGTTTTTGGACCAAATGTATGGATACATTATGCAATGTATCGATACATTCAGGCCATTTTCATGGTCTAGGCATTTTTGACTCATCCACCATTGATCCAAAAACTCGATTTTAACTCATTTCTTCGTGTTAGGAAAGATTAAAACATATATCATATTATGAATTTAGATTTTAGGATTAATCAAAACATTTTTTGAAGTCTAAATTGGATCAAAAGGGTCAATGTCATATGATCACCCTATTTTTCCCTAGTTGTTGACCAATATCACCATCAGCCACTTTATTTGCTGGAAAATCATTTCAGCATTTAAACCGGCCACCCTATGCCCATCACAATGGCAGCAAATTGCTCCTTACAGCCACCCTATAGCTACCATGCTGACATCACCTTGTCCTTTTTGAGAAATGGCTAAAAACACTTCCAATTTGGCTCCAAAATGTTGGTATAAAGGGACCACTTCTATCTCAGCTAAAAAAGTTTAGATTCTAGCTTGTTTCAGCTTCTAAAAACATATTCACACATAGAAAAAAAAACCAAATCCCATAGCTCTTCACCCACCGACCATAAGTAGCCCTAAAACACTTATTCTTAACCTGTGCACATTCTAAAAATCACCCTTATCCATACCACAACCAAAACCTTATTATTTCTCTCTTTTTCTTGCTTATTTACAACAAGGAAAAGAGGAAAATTCAAGCTATCTTTGTTGCTCCAACTATTTGGCCAAAGTTAAAGTTTTGTTGGTATAACTTCCTACTCTATCACTTACATTTTCTATTTTTCAGCACCTTCATCATTTTAGTGAGCTC
>JBBYHM010351564.1:0-23858 GCA_038381775.1 Adansonia rubrostipa
TTAAATATTAAAATACACTACTAATAATTCATTTATTGGATTAATCATATTCTTATGTATTAAATATATTTTTTAAAAAATAATATTTCAATTAGATTTATCGATCTCTCAAAACTCGAATATTAAAATACTTGAACTTGATTTTATTTGTCAGTCAAATAGCTTGAAGTTGAATTTAAACTCAACTCGAATATAAATAAAGTAAATTCTTAAGTATTTATCAAATCAACCCAAATAATTCACGTATGAAAAAGGAAAAAGAAATTGAAAAACTTTCATATCTGCATTGGTTGCCTTTATCAATTGGTAACATTTCTGGACCATAGCTTTGGACAAATAAGGGACCACAATTTTGTATCCACAAATATTAATATATTAGTCATTTAGTGTTTAACACTTTATTTATTTATTTATTTTTTTAAAAAAGACGTTTTATATAATATTAGTCTTTAACGCTTTGTTTAGTAAAACAGGACGTTCAGATTAACTAATTAGCAGCAATGTGTTCACCAAACAGTTAAGCCTTCATCCTTCAGCTACTACAAATCATTATTTCTTTACCCAATTAACAAGTTTTTTTTTTTCCCCTTCATTTTTGGTTTCTAAGTTTTGCAAACTAAGGGATCAATGAAAGAATTAGAGGTAGGGTTTATGCAAGAGAAGAAATTAAAGACTAAGAATTAAATACTAGAGCCTGTAGCTGGATCTACAATTCTTTCATCACCCAGAATTTTGGATCATCAACAAACATGATTTCACAATGAAAATATACTTAAAGATCAGTTGTAAATTATATTTTGTTGCTGTAAGACAAAGAATTTCAACTCATGAATTTCGTTCTCCCACAGGGATATATATATATGAAAGAAAAGAAGCGAAACGAATAAAGTCTTAACTGATCTTTTGTTAATAAACGAAACAAACCTGTGAGAGAGGTTAAAATTTCCCATTTTGTAAGGCGTGAGAAGAGGAATGGTGGTGGAGTTGGCTGCCATATTTTGATATTTTCTTCCTTTTTTTCTCTGCAAAAACTTCTCCACTGAGTTTCTAACTTTCCAATGAAATACAACCTTGGAAGACTAAAGAGACGGCAACCAAATAGCCAAATATTAAATGAACGAAAGGCAAAATTTAAAAAGGAAAAGAGAAAGAGCTGGGAAAAAGGCGAAGGCTCTTCCTAAAAGCAATGATCACGTTTTCCATGGCAATCAATAGACAACGTCAATTTTCGCTTTCAAGTACCTCACCATTTTCCACTATTGCAAATATCTACTATTTTCGTTGGGCTGCCAATAGCATTTAAAACTGGGTCGAATCTTAACATAAACATCGTATAGAGTTTGGGTCCTTTCGTCCTATTTGAGGCTTTACCCATATCCAAGGCAAGTTAGCTCTTGTTTCGTGCCCCGTAATTCACAATCTCAGATTTAGATCCATAAACAAAAGGGCTATCAAGTTCTCATTTTTCTTCATTTTATAAAATTTTTAAAACATTTTTTTTGACAAGATATCTATCTATCTATTTATAATATAATAATATATAATTTTTAAATCTTTAAAATTCAAGAAATATTTTTTAAATTTATAAGATTATTTTTATCCGGCAACATAAATAATTTTAAAAAAGAGAAATAGATCGATAATTATTAAAAAAGAGTAAAATCAAAAAAATAATTTCAAAGAAAAAAATAAAATTATTAATAAAGAGACTGTAATTATCTTTTTACTTTTATTTTTATTTACTACCTACTGTTTTCTTCCTTAAAAAACAAACACTAAGGGTGGACTCTTATCTTATTAGTTAATTTTATTTTATTTTTAAATGATGTATTTAAAGAATTGATTCGCATGTTTGCTCATGGATCAATTTAGAATCCATACCAAATTTACTAAAAAATAAAATAAAAAATTATTTTATTAATTATTTTTATTTTAATTTTAGAAGTTTATTTATAGGGATTAATGCACATGTTAACTTGAAGGTCGGTTTATGATTGATAATCAAGCCGACCGGTAAAAAATGTTTTAAAAACATTTATTTTAATAATTATTTTAATTCTATTTTTATGATGCATTTAAAGTGATTGATCCACATTTTGACTCATGAATCGATTTAAAATCCATATTGAATTTAAATAAATAACTATTATTTAATAAAAATCTAAAAAATTTAAAAAATATCATTAATTATTTTATTTTTAAATGATATGTTTAGAATAATAAATTGACTCGATAACTTAAAACTAATTAAAATTCATATGCAATTTTAAATACATATTTATTATTTAATAAAATTTAATTTATAATCAATTTTTGATTAATAATAATTAAAATTTATAAAATAAAAATAATCTCCAGCAAAGCGAAGGCATAACACTAGTTTAATTTTATTATTTACTCTTTATTTACTATTAAAATCAGTAAATTTTACTTCATAAAAGAAAAAAAACAATTGGCATTTCATCAAGATGCAATTGTTTTTAAAATTTAAACAATGATTTATATGAAAAAATATTAAAAATTATCCTGATTATATTAATTGTAAATATATATCATTAGTGGCTCATTCTTTTATTAATTAATCTAATCTGCTATTCATCTTTTTTTTTTATTAAAGAACCAGAATAATACTTCACAAAAATTATCTCTACTATGACAACAAATTTGTTGGTGAAAAAAATAATTTAAAAAATATTTTTATTTTTTAAAAAATTATATGATAAAAATAAAAAAAATAAAATTTTAAATAAGTAATTTTTTAATTAAAAAATATATTGAAAATATTTGAGTAGTTGTTTTAGTTATTTTTAAGATTAGAAAACTAAAATGCTTTAACTTCATTTTATATTTATAGTTTTAATGTAATTTTCCATCCATTGTCAGCGTCAGCTTACAGTATGTCACTTTTCATTACTTGCCTTTAGTGAAGACCCTAATTTTCGCATTTCATCTCTCTCAACTCGCTCTCTTACTCCGGGAACAGCTGTTGATCAGAGGCTTTTCATCGAGGTGTATATGTATAGAGTCCTAGTAGGCAAAGATAATTTCATATTTAATCTTGAAATATCTGTTATGATGATCCAGTTTTCTGTATCGAATTTCTTTGTTTTGATTGGACCTTGTCTTTGTTTTCTGTTCCCAGATCTAAACTCGGGGTGCTACCGTTTTCTCTGTTAAGCCATGGCTCTTGTGAGTTCTTTTCTTCTTAGTTAGATCACTTTAACATGTATTCTTTTCGATGCACTTCGTTTGTTTTGATAGAATCTTGAGGTTTCTTGAATAAGCTTTAGCTAAACACAATTTCCGCTTTGTTTATTTCTTAATCAGGTGTACTCTTTTTACCTGTTGGAGTTTGTGCTTTGAATTATAAACCACTTTAGTTTCCTCAGTAACGCTCTTGTTTCACCTATTTTGCAGGTGTTGCACGCAATTAAGGGCCATAAGAGTGCATTGAAGTCGCTTATTGCTGCAGAGTACAGTGGTATAGATGTCAAACTCGCTGAGAACTTTGAGATGTATGTCACAAATAAAACACCCGAATTTCTCAAGATGAACCCTATTGGGAAGGTACATGTATATGTAATGATGTCGATGTTCAAGGAAAAGCTTTTTTTTTTTTTTTTAATGCATTTGCTTTTTAGTATTTTAAAATGAAAATACATGTGATTTTTCTAGGTTCCTGTGTTGGAAACACCTGATGGGGCCATATTTGAAAGCAATGCGATCGCTCGATATGGTTTGAACTCATTACTCCCTTAACCCTCACCCTCAGCTCTCTCCTCTCCTTCCCTTTTCTTTACGTCTTCTGATGATTCACTTAAAGCTCTTTGGTTCTTTAATTGTTGCTTTAGTTACTTGCTTGAAGGCTGACAATCCTCTATATGGTTCGTCTCTGTATGACCGTGTAAGATTTCTCTTTTGTTTTCTGCACTTTGATTAGATTTTTTATGATTTTATTAGGCTACACTATATAATGGTTATTTTTTTTTTCTCTTATGGTGGTTTTTTTAGGCCCTTATTGATCAGTGGATTGATTTTTCAACACTGGAAATTGATGCTAATATACTTACTCGGTTATATCCAAGAATGGGACTTTTTGGTGCTGTATATCTTCCGCCAGTATGTTTCAATCTCTCATATTTTTATTTTTCATCCCTCATTCTCTGCTTCTCTATAAGTCAAACGTTTGTTGAATAAGTTAAGTGAATATTACTCCCTCTGTCTTATAATTGGTCCTTCGTTTATTAAAGTGTAAAAATGTTTGTTCAGGGATCAGTGTTAAAAGCTGAAACGTAATTTTGTTGCTATGAACTTTCCAAATAGAATAAGTACACCAAATTACCAGTACTAATAGGTTGTGTTTTTCAATTCACTTGGCATCCTCATATTTAACAATAGTTTTAATTATTACTTTTTGGGGTGAGCTAAGTCTTCTGTAATTGCCTATATAGGTGTGAGTCATGGGTGTTCGTCAATGTCTTGCCCTAATGTATCTGTAGGCTTGAACATGCTTTTGAATGATGAGACTTTTATCCTCATTCTAGAAGATTAGCCTTTGCTGATGATGAAAAATGATTGATCTTATGATTGCATTGTTCCTGTGATCTTAGAGTTATTGCATTTATGGTTTTTTCCACCCTTAATCCTTTAACGCCTATGGATGACTTTGCATGTAGATTGAGGAAGCAGCAATCGCTGCATTGAAGACAGCATTGAGTTCTCTAAACACTCATCTCGCTTGCAACACTTACCTGGTCGGACATTCTGTGACCCTTGCTGACATCGTGATGACAATGAACCTTATTTTCGGTTTCACCTACTTGATGACTAAGAGTTTTACCTCGGAATTCCCTCATGTTGAGAGGTACTTCTGGACAATGGTTAATCAACCAAAATTTAAGAAGTTTCTGGGCGAGGTCAAGCAGACAGAATCTGTACTACCTATTCAATCTAAGAAGCAATCCCAGCCTAAAGAAGCTAAAGCAAAGGTCAAGGCTGAACCAAAGAAAGAAGCCAAGAAAGAAGTTGAGAAAGAGCCTGTAAAGCCGAAAGCAGAGGTTGCTGAGGAGGAAGAGGCACCAAAGCCAAAACCTAAGAATCCGCTTGATTTGCTGCCTTCGAGTAAAATGATACTGGATGACTGGAAGAGGCTGTACTCTAATACGAAGACAAACTTCCGCGAGGTTGCAATCAAAGGTATCCCGGCGTTCCTTGTAGACTCGACGTGTTTGTCTCCCAATTCTTATCTTGACAATGCATATTAATGTTCATATAACTGTTGCTATAGGATTTTGGGGCATGTATGATCCTGAGGGATACTCTCTTTGGTTCTGTGACTACAAGTACAATGAAGAAAATACTGTCCCATTTGTCACTCTAAACAAAGTAGGCGGGTTCTTGCAAAGGATGGATTTGGCACGCAAGTATGCATTCGGGAAGATGCTGGTGATAGGCTCGGAGCCGCCATTCAAAGTCAAGGGATTGTGGCTCTTCCGTGGGCAAGAAATCCCCCAATTTGTCCTGGATGAGTGTTACGACATGGAACTTTACGAGTGGAAGAAGGTGGACATCTCGGATGAAGCCCAGAAAGAGCGCGTCAATCAGATGATAGAGGACCACGAGCCGTTTGAGGGAGAGCCCCTCTTGGATGCCAAGTGCTTCAAGTGATCTGTCCCCGTTCATTAATAGCCTGTAGACTTCTTAGTATGGTATGAATCATGTACTTTATGAATGCATGCTATTTTGTTATCTCATATATACTAGTATGTAACCCGCGCTTCATGTTGTGTAATATAAATAAGTTTTGTATAATTTTGAAATTATTAAGGAAACTATAGATATAATATTGTTAATATAAAAAAAAATCAAAAAGTAATTGATATCAGGAAGTTAATTATGCACAAAAAAAGGGGTTAAAAGAATAGAAACAATCATCAAAACAAATAGTTGCTATCAAAACAATCATCAAAACAAATAGTTGCTATCAAAACAATCATCAATGATTGGTGCAACGGCCTTGCTAAAACTACTTCGAATGATGGAGAGTCCAAATTTGCGCGCACAAACCTAACATGGATGGCTTAGAATGAGAAAATGTGGAGGCACTAAGAACAGAATGAAAGATCTTACAACATGAAGATGAGAGCAATTAAGATCTTTAAGGCAAGTGCTACTAGTGATTGCCAATCTATCAATGTATCTGAAGGAAATCAAATGGTAGAGGTGAAGTGAAGCTGCATCAATTGGAGCCTTTACAATCCCACCATCTGAAATGCAATGGCACCTTTGGATGGACCCTGAAAAACAATTGGATGCACCAAGTATATCCTTCGTGGATCAAAATCACACTATTTCTTATACTATGGCACACTTGTTTCCATGCACTATTAATGAAAAATAAAAATAAATAGAGAAATGAATACTACAAACAAAGTTGTTAATGCAAAATAATAATTATAAATGAAACAAAGGGGTCAATAAGAAACAAACAATAAACCAAAAAGGAAAAAATAGTTTTTTTTTTTAGTTTGTCTTTTCACATCATTAACTTAATATCGTTAATTTGTAAATATTTGGAAATAAGACTGTTAAAATCAAGATAGTTTCTATGCTTTAAGTTTCAAGTAGTGTCACATAATTCCATGGAAAACTACCAGACCTAATGATTTCAACCTTAAAATCCCCCAAGAAAAAGGCAAAAAAAAAATATAGAATCATTTGTAACAAGAGAAATCCACCAAACTGAGGCCAAATTGGAAAAGCAAATCCACAGTTGAAAAACTTTATTCAAACCATAAAGAAGCATATGATATATGAGTTAAGCACACCTTTTATAATGATTCGCAACTATTTTAATTAAAGTTCTTGCATTGACCTGCATGAATAGTAAGGTCAAGATACACATGGACACAAAATTCATATATCTCTTGCCTATTTCAATGTGATATATACTAAGCCGTATATTTTTCAAGGTTAACATTCTAAAAAAGGTTAAAGATGCCTTAAAAGATGAAAATTAATGCACAAATCACATGTAAAGCAGTTGAAATTCAACCATAGTAGGATGATTACACAATTGAGTCAGTAAGGGAACCAAATCAACAAATTGTTAATTTAAAATGAAATGAGCCATACATCCATAAAATTCATAAAAAAGAATATTTCATTTTCTATGAACTTAAGCATAATTTCACATATCTTTCTTAAAGTCAAATCAAATGTTATTCTTATGCTTAAACAGATGCTTAAAAGCCATAGCACTTTGCTTTAAGAAATCTTGAGCAGTTTGGTCATCACAAAGGCAGCAACTTTTTCCACCACCATACCATTCAAAGTTATAATGATGGAGCAAGTTTAGTTGATCAGTTCCAATAGCAAATCTTGTTTTGCAAACATTTCTCCTAAAACAATCAACTTCCTTGCCGCACAAACTTAAACAAAATAAGTCAACTTTGGATAACCGACTACCCAAATAATATCATAAATGAGGACATTAAAAGCTGAAAACTTAATGCATGAATGGCTCATCGCGAGTGGTTGATGAATCTAGTAAAACTCCCTTCTTGGTGGCATTCATAGTCATTCAAAAAAATGATAAATGCATCCCTATACCTGCATACAATCAAGCCAAATAAAATGCCGTGATCCCTTGAGATTTTGATTTAATACTTGCTTCAAGCTTCAACTGTTTCCCATGACTTCAGTTTAGTTTTAGATCACCAATGTCTATGTTAATCTTTGAAAGAGATCTAACATTCTGCTTGCTGATCTTGGGATTTTCTTGCCATGATGGTAGGTTGGTTTCGTGTAAATAAGCAGTTACCCGCTGCTCTACAAAAGGCCTTACCTAGTCGGCCACCTAGAATGCCATCTATTGAAGTTGAAGATATATGCCAATTAACAACATAGTTGTCAACTTGAAGGTTTGGAGCCATTTCTAGGAGTGGTTTTAAGGTTTTCAAATGGCAATGATCTTCAAGACTATGTGTAATTATTAAGTGAATCAAGTTAAGGAAGATGAGAAAGCTGCAATGAAGTTGCATCAAAATTAAAACAAACACATTAATAAATCACCAAAGCTTTGTTAACAATAGCCAAAGAAAGAAATCGGATGTCCATAATTTCTTTTAAAAAAAATCCGAAGGAAGATATTTGATACCTATTTTCTAATCTTGAAATCCATAACCCCTAACTTCGTTCTCATATACGTTGAAAAATCAAAACACCAAACCCTAATTCAAAAATCCCTAAATTTTTTTCTGTTAAATCCAAAATTAAGGAAAAAAATGTGCTACTAATGTTGAAAAACCGTAATCCAAAATTATTTTATGCTGAATTCTGAATCACAATATCAGTAAGTTATAGATTGTTTTAGATTTTTTTTTTCCATTAAATTTATAAAAAGCTCATTACTAATTTAGTTTAACATCTAACTTTATAAATTGAATTTAAGATTGGGAATTTCAAAGGAGGCTATGTACTCTTGAAAGGAAAGCTAATGGGTTCTTGATGAGTTATATGTAACTCAAAATATGGTTTTTGTTTGTTGATTCCTTCGTTAGTTTCAGTATGGTTTTGCATTCTGTAGTACAAATTGTCGTTATATACTGATTTTGCAATGCAAAGATATTATTGGTTTTATTTTGATTGTAAACTAAGGGTTTGGAACTATGAATGAATGTTGATACTGTTATTGGTTTATTTTTACTAAGACAGTTATTGATTTGTTTGCTTATTCAATGTTGATACTGTTATTGGTTTTTCTGCTTGCTTGTTGCATTGTTTATGACAAATAAGTTGTGAATCAAGTATAACTAGATTTCATTATGTTTGGTATTTATTTGTAAGGGTCCTAATGTTAAGTATATAAGTGAGATAATTGAAGACTTCACCTTTAATCCTGATTTGTTAAGTTATTTTAAAGCATTACACATTTGCAAGAAAATTGTTTACCATAATATCTGTAATATATTTTATTTAATATCAAGTAAAAGACTTGATGAAAGACTTTAGGTAGTTTGCAATGATAGAAGCACTTTAAATATGATTGGATAATGGGTGTATGGTAGATAATGGTGTGATTGATATCCGTATAAAGCATGGCAAAGATGAAGCTTAATTAGTTGTAACACCAGTAATTCAAAAGACGGAGGCAGCAGGTGGTATGGGTTTAGGGGCTGAGGCAGTGGCGACTGAGGTTGCGGGTGATGAGGGAGTAGAAGATATGCCAAAGTGCTTGAAGTGATTTTCCCCGTTTAAGGACTAGCATTTCTTCATATGGTGTTAATGACGCGCTTTATGAATGCATGCTATATTGTCATCATATATATATATATATATATATATATATTTGTAATTGTAATCCTTGTTTTCTTATCACAGTAATTTTTATTAAAATATTAATTACTAAAATTGGAATAATTTATATTGAATTTTTTTACTAAACCATTAAAAATATTATTTATTTATATTTATGGTTGGAATAATGCAAAATATTATTTGTCATTGAAACAGCAAATAATATTATTCATCATTAATATTATTCAAAATAGTGATACTATAATTAAAACATTGAAAAACATTTTATATTAATGTTTTTAAAATATTTTTGAATTAAAATTAGTTAAGTAATTTTTATTTATAGAATAATATTTTAAATCCAGTCAAGCTAAGATCAAATCTAAAAATTCATTTTCAAAGTTCGATCTAAATCCGAATAAGTTTACGATTTTTTATGAGTAACTTAATTTATAGATAGATTTTTTAAAAAATTATCTTAAAGATCAAATTTTGATTTAATTTTAAAACGTCGAGCAAATCAATTTCTATAAAATGAACATAAAAAGTGCAAAAATTAATTTCTGTAAAATAAACAAACTCTTAGTTTATGTTTATTATTACTATGCACCTTTAGGGGGAAACAAATTAACAAGTATGATGAGTTTATTCTTGGTATTTGATAGTCTATTTTTGTTTTCTTTTTATTTATTTAGTTTAAGGTGAAGAAATGTTTTGCATCTTTGTATGAGATTAAGCAAGAATTTGGAACTCTACCATTAAACTCAGTTAATTTCATTAACACATAAATGAGGGAAATTAAAAAAAAAAAAAAACACATTAGAAGAATAAAATATTTAAGCACGACATCTGGATCTGGATCCGAATCCGTATCCGAACCGACCCAAAAAGATTCGTAACGCATATGCCTTCCTTCGCACTCGACAAACCCTAGACGCCGTCTTATATTTTCCTCTTCTTCTCGCGCTGTCTCCTGCTGGCTGCGTCTTCAAGGTTCTCTCATTCTTTTTGCCTCCTTTTATTTTTCATTTTAATGTGTTGAATGCACGCTTTGTCACTGATACTTTTTCATTTTATCCGTTTTATTGCTTTCCAGGTCTGAAATAAGAGCTTCGTTGTTTTCAATCAAGCCATGGCTCTCGTGAGTTTCCCCTTTTTTTCCCTTCATTTCCGTTGCTTTTGGTAATTTAGTTGTTAAACTTATAGAATGGAAATGATTAGGGGGAAGTGATTTCCAGTGGGATTCAAAGGTGAAATTTTTTGAAAGCAAGTAGAAAATGGAATTTATTTTTATATTATTACTCACCTAATTCAATGGAATAATTGATGGATTTAAATATTGTTAACTGTTACAAATGGATTTTTTTAACTGTACTGCTTTTGATTTCAATTTTAATTAAATCAACCAGCAAAAAAAGAAAGAGTCTTACTGCTGAGAGTTGTTTTAAGATCGATATGGAAAGGTTACGGTCTGTTAGGTTAAGTTCGTAATATAGACGGAGATGCTAAGAATTCTCAAGTAGTTCAGAATGTGAAAAATGAATTATCTTTAAGGAATTTCCAGGAAAAAATTCAGTTTCCTTTTTTTTTTCTCAAAATTGGATTTATACTAATAGTGTATCTTCTGTAGGGATTGGTTATGATGTTTTACATTGGAATTAACTTTTTGAACCATCCTTTTGATTTTAATTAATGTGGTTGTTTGATTTAAATGCAGATATTGCATGCAGGAAAAACAAACAAAAATGCCTTTAAGTCACTCATTGCTGCAGAGTACTGCAGTGTGCCGGTCAAATTGTTTGAGAACTTTGAGATGGGCGTATCGAATAAAACTCCAGAGTTCCTCAAGATGAACCCTATTGGGAAGGTATCTACTAATTAATCTATGTTATTTAAATACTGTAATTTAAATACTAAAACTATATGGGCTCTCATCTTATAATACCTCAGGAGCTAATGAAACTATTTTAGTGAAATTTAACCATGCCTATTAAATGTTGATAAATTAAATTTAGGGAACTTATGTTTATATTTGTAATTTTAACCTTTTTCTTAATTCTGAAAAGCTTCTGTGACTTTTCTAGGTTCCTGTGTTGGAAACACCAGAGGGTCCTGTATTTGAGAGCAATGCCATCGCTCGTTACGGTTAGAAGACATGCTAACTCTATTTCACAAATTTTCTTGCTTTAATGTTTGTTTACTTATTGGTGTCCTTGCTTTTCTCTGCAGTTGCTCGCATAAAGGCCGACAGCCCTCTATATGGTTCTACATTGATTGATTATGTAAATTTTTTTTTGCTAACATGATCTTGTTCTTTTGGCATCAGTTAAGTTTATCTTAAACCATTGTACTTATTGTTTCTATATGTTTCCTTGATTTTTCTCAGGGTCATATTGAGCAGTGGATTGATTTTGCATCCTTGGAAATTGATGCTAATATTGCAAAATGGTCGTATCCAAGAAAGGGTTTTGGTGTTCACCTTCCTCCAGTAAGTCTATTTACTGTAGCCTAGAGACTTTTTCCCCCAGGTTCTTGTGTCATTTTAATTGCGCTTTATTTGCTAAGATACTCTTGCCTTTATAGACAATAGGTTGCAAGTTAAAGACTGGACTAAGGCAGTTAAGTCATCTGAGTACAAATATTTAAAGAGAATACAAAGGAAAAAAAATTACCATTGACTACCGTTATATGATTATCATTTTGAACATTTTTTAGAGGATTATAAAATTAGGACAACAAATCTAGTAGGCGCTTGATATGATAGTGTTTTCAATTTATAATTTAGTGAAATAATGGATGGATACAAGCGTTAGAAATCTAAATAATTTTGGTATAAAAGCACGGCCATAGGTTGTTAAATTGCAAGGCTGGCTTTTTTTTTTTTTGGGTCTAATCTATTAATCTATACTAGTAATTTAATTATTTATGTTTGTAATTCACTTATGATGACATCTTCCTTTGATTGTTTCTTTTTTGCCCATCTAATATTAAGCTGGCTTTTTCTTCCTCTTTTTTGCATGTAGGCTGAGGAAGCTGCTATTGCTGCATTGAAGAGAGCCCTTGTTGCTTTAAACAACCACCTTGCTCCCAAAACCTATCTGGTTGGACATTCCGTGAGCCTCGCCGACATAATCATGACATGCAACCTCTACTTGGGTTTCTCCCAGATCATGACTAAGAGTTTTACATCAGAGTTCCCTCATGTTGAGAGATACTTCTGGACCTTGGTTAATCAACCAAATTTCAAGAAGATTCTTGGTGAAGTGAAGCAGGCAGAGTCTGTGCCACCTGTTCCATCAAAGAAGCCTGCTGCCCAGCCAAAAGAAACTAAACCAAAGGCCAAGGATGAACCGAAGAAAGAAGCCAAAAAGGAGGTTGAGAAACAGCCAGCAAAGGCAGAGGTTGCTGAGGAGGAAGAGGCACCAAAGCCCAAACCAAAGAATCCTCTTGATTTACTGCCTCCCAGTAAGATGATACTGGACGAGTGGAAGAGGCTGTACTCTAACACGAAGACCAACTTCCGTGAGGTTGCAATTAAAGGTATCCCTGTTGTTTTCATTGTAATACTCTCTCTCTCTCTCTCTCTCTCTCTCTCTTAATGACACTCTTTGGACCGTGATTTCTGATACCATTCTTGTTTATTATTACAGGTTTCTGGGACATGTATGATCCCGAGGGATACTCACTTTGGTTCTGTGACTACAAGTACAATGAGGAGAACACCGTCTCATTTGTCACTCTGAACAAGGTAGGCGGATTCCTGCAGAGAATGGATTTGGCACGCAAGTATGCATTCGGGAAGATGCTGGTGATTGGCTCTGAACCTCCATACAAAGTGAAGGGATTATGGCTTTTCCGTGGGCAAGAGATTCCTCAATTTGTCCTTGATGAGTGCTATGACATGGAATTGTATGAGTGGAAGAAAGTTGACATCTCAGATGAAGCCAAAAAGGAACGGGTCAGCCAGATGATTGAAGACTGTGAGCCATTCGAGGGAGAGCCTCTTTTGGATGCCAAGTGCTTTAAGTGATAAAATTATCATCTCTCTCTGATATTTTCACCGTCAGTCTTTTGGTAGAGTTGTGCGTGTTCACTCGCTGTTTCAGGTACACTGTTCTGATGGTAGCCATGTAACTTTTGTTCTGGTATCCCATTTTTTTAAGTTCGATTCAGAAATCATCTTTACCACCATCTTTTATTGTCAGATGTCTGAAAATGGATTTGGGAATTGCTATTTTTGTATTACGAAATTTTACTCATTCTATTAAAGAGGTTTTGGAAAGGAGTTATTAATGATTAATTAGTTGTTTTGTGAAAGAAAAGTATTAAATTGCTTTTTAATCAAATTAACTGAACTGATCCTAATAGCGTGCAAGTTTCCTGAAATGAACACGCTCTTCCACAGGTATTACAATGGTAGCATATAAGTTTCATATCCATATATAAATTGTCTTTTTCAATTCAACCTTGCAGTTTTATCATATAAAAAAGTTACATTTATTCCGCTTGCAGTAAGACAGGCCTCCTAAACGAAGATAGAGATTGGCAAAGGGCAAAACCCGTGCTCCAGACTGGCTTTCCAAACTTTATCCATGCTAAACATGGTTTCACCATACTCATCAATGTTCCATCCTTCCAAACCATGAACGATCCCAGCCACTCGCCATGCACTCATCGCTCTTCTTGGCAACCAATTCTGTATCATTTTCATTTATGTTTGTCTTCAATCATTAATTAAGAGATAATAAACACTAAAAACTGCCAAATTAAGCCATATATATATATATATGTATATATATCCAGTTGCCAAAGATGGACTGAAATTAAAATGTGAAGATTAGATTTCTACACTAACCTCGCAAGAATGCAAGTTCTCAAGAGATTTAGGAGCCACCATGGCTGGAGTGGTATGGTAGTAGCAGTCTTTCCGCACTTCCTTTGGTGGGAATTGAGAGAAAGGAATGAATAATGTCCCCTTTCTTGCTTTCATCTGTTCCTTTGCGCTGAATCCTTCCCCTACCAACCATATCTGCAATTGCTTTCTCCCTTAGCTCTTTACTTTTGATTTTACTAGTAATTTTATCCATCACTTTTCATCAATCAGATTCTTTATTTTTTATAATTTATTTATAAAAAATAAGCAAATTAACGATATTTAATTTACCTTTTGCTCATAGTTATCTGGAAAAACCAAGTTATTTCCAAACTCGTCACTCGACTTCTTGTATTTATCCTCATTTATTGTGGCCACCTGTTCATCAGCAGAATTGTAATTGCATTAATTTATGATGTTCCGCTCCAGAACAAACTTGATTCTTGAATATTTAACTAATTTGAGCAATTAAAATTAATGTTAATTACCTGGACGCCTTTTTGGCATAAGGCGAGGGCTATGGCGTAAGAAACTTTGCAAGCCTTGCCCCTGAGGAGTACTTGACTTGTTCCTTGGGGAATGCTGTTCACCACAACAGCTGCTGCTAAACTGCTACCATCCACAAGCTTGACTTTAAGCTTAGGGTACCTTTGGATATAGAGCTCTCCATTCCCATTAAGCTCCTCTTGCTTCTTAATTGACATTAATTAAATAATTTGAAAGGATTATGAAGTTAATTAAAGTCTTTTTCTTTTAGATATCTATATATATATATTAAGGAGTGATGAAAAGCTAGGCTGCTTCGTAAACTTACCTGGTTCAGAAGGCCTAAGCTCAGGACCTTAGCTCCCTTCTTATCAGCTTCTAGTATAGCTTTTTCAATTAAGTTATTGACATCTTCCTTTTGTTTCCCCAAAAGGTACTGCAGTGTATATAGGATAATTAATGTAAATCAAACTGATAAAATAACACTAAAAAAAAATCCCAGCAATTGCATGCAACAAATAAGTAAACAACTAGCCAAGACAAATCTAAAAGGTCAAAGAGAGGGACAAGCTGTTATAATTACATGCATAGTGTATCTTGGAACCACCCAAGATTGGAGTTTCAGATTTTTGAACCCATTCCTCTCTGAAATAAATGTCCGACCATATATCCATGTGATGAAGACCGTAGACAAATATGTCACGGGCCATATCACCATCAAATACCATGCGGAGGAAAAGGGCTTAGAGGCCAAGGAAGGCAAGCCAAGGCGCAAATGGTAAATGGAGTTTGTGGTGGTTAAATGAGTCAAATATACGATGTCCGGTGATTCTTCCTGCCTTTTCAGAGAAGACTCATATAAAGTATCCGATGACTTGTCCACAGTACCGTAAATATAATCATAAATCGGCATGAACAGCGAATAATTGGTCCGAAATTGAGTATGATGCAACGAGTGATACCTGCCAGAACCATGAGTCATCAGTATTGATCAAGCAGTATATATAGATAGATAAACAGTTTAATTCTGGCTCATAAGCATTCAAGTTTATGGTAATAATTGCTCAAAGAAATCAGCGGAAATTAACTACTTACGTGGGGGTGTACATGAAATACTTGAGGGGAGGGAAGATAGAGAAAACCCAGTTTGGAACCAGTTCGAAGTTGCAGTGTCCCATGTTGTTCATGAAATCAATGTAAGTTACGTAACCAAATACCGCTACAAGGGAAGCAGTGCCCGCAAATGTGATTGTGAATAAAGGTATTCCGAAGAGAAAAAAGTATGAAACTTCCTCTGCAAATGGGTGGATAACCGCTGCCAAAGAAACCATAATCAATTAATTACCAACAGCATAAATGATGAATAACATTAATTACTAACCATTAGCTATAACGTACAGGTAATGGGCTCAGTGGCAATGGAAGAATGGTGATGGGAATGGTAACGAGAATAGAGGTAATGGTGGTGCAGCGCCCTGTGAAGCCAATAATAGAGGAACTCCACAGGGCCTATATGGAGTAGAACTGTGATAAAAACTCCATCTGATCTCCATAAGGGCAAGTTAGATGCTCCTGGAATTATCATATTCACCAAGTAGAAAAGAAGTCCGGTTAATATGATCTGGTCATCCCTGCATATATGTATATATCATAACGTTAGACTCAAACTGAAAAGTCAAACGATCTATCAAGTTCAATATATATTAAAGTAGGTATTAGCTAAGAGCTAAGTAATGAAACCAATTGTTTTCTCTGTCAACTTGCTCAAAGTCGATGCCCTTATCAACGATTCTGTTGTTTCCTTTGGCAGTTCGATAACGAGAATAAGAAATCCATATTTGATTGTGAAGGAGTCTTGTGAGGAGAAATGGGAATACGAGGAAGTAGAAAATGTCTGCCTCCTTTACCCCTTTAGTCACGAAAGAGTAAGTGCTGTGAACCACCCATGGAGCCAAGATCATATACTACAACACCATGCAGACAAATCAGTACTTGTAAGCAGTGATGAAGTAATGTATACATAATATTCTAATCTAAAAGGTAGATGGAAGAACAATCAACAATGCTTAATGTCTGCATATATTAGCTTTTGTAAAGCTAATGATCGAGTTTTAAATTAGTTTCATGCAATTCAAAAAGAAAAAAACAGATCGAATCGTAAACTAAGATGGAGAGATTAGGACCTTGAAGTTCCCAAGAGGCTCCCAAGGCCAGTTAGTGAGAACACCAGGTTTAGTAGCCATATTTCTCCGCTTCTAATTCTACTGTTTTAATTTCTTCATTCTCGCCGTCTCCAACCCCAATATATATAAAACTAGTAATTAATGAGGCTATGTTAGGGCCGATTGTTTGTGGCACTGGCAATGTCTAGTTCTGGCCCAGCACTTAAAAACATTTTCCACGTGAAATGGTCTCTGCCTCGTTTAATAAGTTCAAAGCCAATTATTTAAGTTTTATACTAGAATTTAGTATACCTACAAAGTAAAGTGATTAAAACAAAGGATTATTACCTCATACTTTGTAAGTAGAGTTATAAAACTCCACGAGCAAGACGAATAGATAATATATATCTCATTTTTTATTTTTTATTCTTTTAAATATATTTTAAAAGACACTAGTATTATCTATAAAGTTTTTTAATTTTATGAGCAGAGCGTTAAATAATTATCCATAAAGAAAATAATTTATAAGTAGTTTTTAGAAAAAGCAAGTGGTTAGATAGTTTTATTTTTTTGAAAAAAAATTTGAATTTTTAAAATTTTTATTGATTATATAAAATTATTTTATTAAAAATTATTAAAAGATGATGATATCCTTGCATTTATATTCATTACCCAAAATTTTATTTAATATTTTAGTATAATGATAATTTTACTAATTAAGTTGGTGTTTAAGTAACTTGTGACGTCATCTCAGATATTATTTTTATATTAATAGAGTTGGCAAGACACTATTGTCACAATTATTAATTTATTGATTTATTTTTCATTAATTATGTTTGTGGAGTTTCTAAATTACATTGACGGTAATTTAAACCAAAATTTATTTTTTTATTAGTAATATAATTTTAAAATAAATGAAGATAAAATTATAACTTCATTAATTAAAATTATAATTTATAAAATAAATGTAACAAATTAATAATACTTCAATTCATACTTTTAAAGTAAAATTCTTTCAAATATTGTTTATTAACAATTCAATACAACCAATCATAATAAATCCAAATCATTTTCCATCAACATTAAACACAAAAGATTAACATAATAAAAACATTAAAAATTTTGCCATACTCCATGATTTCCCTTTGCCTTACCACCTATTTATAAAATTAAAATAATATATTACTAAAATGTCTTTGGACATTCATGATTCATTAATCCGGACAGGGATAAAAACACTGTGTTGACGAAAGTCGAAGAGTCATCTTTGGACAAGCAAGTTAGAAAATGTCTTAAAAGAGACACTTAACGTCCGTTTGGCTGGGTGTGAAAACATTCGGAGAGTCAAAATTACAAAATCAACCCAATATGAAATAGCTATCGACATTTCAAATATTATCTCAAATGCAAATAATTGAAGAGATGAGGCTTAAACTAAAATGGAAATTGGCATTGGGGCGAAACCCATGCTCTAGACCGGCCGCCAAAACTTCTAATTAATGCTAAACACGATTGATGATTTCGCCGCGCTCAGTCCACGTACCATCCCTGCACGCGATGAATGGTCCCACCCACTTGCCATGCACCCATCCCATTGCTTCTGTAATGTTCTTGGCAACCAATTCCCTATCATTTTCGTATCCTATATAGTATAATTTTTGGGAAAATTAGATTTTAAGCCGATGGAGTTTTTATTTTTGGACAGAAGGGTAATGAAAAACAATAACTAAATTTAAAGGGATAAACACTGTCAAAAATTCATAATTATCTTTTAAAAAATTGTAATTACTCAAAAAGCCCTCAATAAAATAACAAATTTTCAACCTATCGCTAACAGCCTCCACAACCTAGAATCCGGCGCCGCCGGCGACAGTCAGTCATCCCCTATCACCATCAATCGCCAGTCGCCAATGTCCGATTAGACTAAAAGACCATCCTCAACCTTTTTTGGATCTCCTAAACTGGATTCCGACCTCTATTTTTTCAAAAAATGTTTTCATTTTTTCAAATTTAAGTCTAAAGTTTCGGTTAACTACTTCGGATCTCACAAACCCATCCTTGGATTGACCTCAAACTCGGATCATGACATCTTGGCATCCTAAAAAAGCCTACAACTCCACCGCCGGAGGAGCTCAACGTCATAGGAAGAAGCTGGAACCTTCTCTAAAAAACCTTCTGAGCCATTCTGTCTTACTTTACCTCGTTATCACTAACAACACACGATTTTGCCCTGCATTTAGTCTCCACATCCTGTTCTAAACTTAAAACCAAATATAAACCATTTTCATGGGCAATGTTGATTATGTGTATCCTTCCACTAGTGATCATCGTCAATACGTTCATCGATTGGCGATTCCTTCACCACAACCGTTTTCCAAGTCATTTTAGAGTTCTCCCAAGGAAACTTTTTTCCCAGACGATCCACTTAGGCAATTCAAGAACCAAACACCCTTCCGGAAATTTATACTTGGCCTGCACTATTTCTTGCCAATTCTTGAATGGGCTCCTCGTCGCAGCTTACAGTTCTCGAAATTTGACCTCATTTCTGGGATCACCATCTCCAGTCTTGCAATCCGTCATGGTACAAGCTATGCAAAGCTTGCTAACTTGCCACCCATTCTCGGCCTCTGTAAGTGCTAAAATATTTAGCAACTTAATTAGATTAACTTTGTTGTTGCTGTTGGAGGGTACCGATTAACCCTTTTTTTCCTCCTTTGTTGCGAAATGAAGATTCAAGCTTTATTCCACCACTGGTTTATGCGATGGTGGGAGCTCAGGAGATTTGGCTGTATGAGGGTATTAGAGTAATTACAATTTCTTTAAGATTGTGTTTTAAAATTTAAATTTGAAAAAATGAATTTAAATTTTAAAAATAGTATAAATTGTATAATAATAAATATATAAATATTATTTTATAATTATTTTTTATACATAAATTTATCGTATGTTTATTTAATAGTAAATTTAAAATTTATATAAATATTTATAAATTTAAAATTTGACATTATACTTTCAAATATATAATCGTATTGAAACTTGATTAATTTATATATAATATATATTTTATTTTCATAATTTTTGTAATAAATAAAATTTAAATTTAAATTTTTAAATTCAATGTTTTCAAATATAAAAACTCCGTAAGCCTTAAATCTAAGTTTCCCATAATTAGTTCATATAACGCCCACAATCTCTTGACGTTGGAGGGCATTGAATTGGGGCGTTGAGCTTGGATCTCATCTCCATCTATTTTTATAATATTGTTATTTTTTTATCACAAAAATTGTGTTATATATTAATAGCGAAGAGAATTTTATAAGCAAAATAACATATGTTTCAAAAGATATATTTAAAAAATAAAAAAATAAATAAGACATATATCATTTTAAGAATTTTATTTATAAATTTTTTTTATCATTAATGTATAAATCAATTATTCATATATACATAGATATATATATATATATATATATGTCTTCAATCAACGCTAAAAACTAGCGAATAAAGCCATATGTGTCCGGCCAAAAATGAATGGAAATTAGAATGTGAAGATTGGATTTCTATACAAGTTTCCCAAGAATGCAAGTTATCTTGTCTAGGGTAGGGATTTAGGAGCCGACATGGCTCCTAAATTATGCTTCAAAATTAATATTCTTAAGCATGTGTTAAATAAAGTTATAATTAAATTAAAGGGATAAAATAGGAAAGCATGATTTTGAAGTTAAATTGTAAGAGTTTGATGGATAAAATAATTTTAAATATGTAGTAATTTAAGAAAGATTTGAGTTTTTTTATTTATTTAAACTTTGGTAAGATAAAATCTTAAATATTTTTAAATTTCAAATATAAAGATTTAATCTTTTATTTGAATTTAAAATATGAATATAACTTTTTATATTATATTTATATATGATATGAAGAATAAAAAGTTTCGTAAAAATGTCCATTTTCTTCGTTTATAAATGATACAATTTCTTTTTTCAACATGTTTTTTGATCACGTAATTGGATAATATTAAACATTTTTTTACTTTGAATTTTTGGATAATATTAAACTATTTTTTTACGTAGTGTATATATATATATATATATATATATATATATATATAGATAATGAGTTTATGATATGATCAATTCACCGTGGCAATGTCTGGCTCTGCCCCAACATGTTATAAAGAAGTTGTACCTGACATGCTCTTTGAATAAAGACCTGATTTATATTTTGACTTTTCATATGGTTTATGTACTCTATGCATGCATCCGACGGTGTTAAGTTAACATTTAAATTTATTATTAAAATATCATTATTTTAAAATATATTATGAAAAATATTATTATACAAAGCACCCATGCTTTGTGTTATATAAAAAAAAAACCTTTTATTTAAATTAAAAAATAAAATACCCATAATTTATGCAAAAAAAAACAGCAATATATTTACATTGCAAAATACATGTAATTAGTACAAAAATTGACAAAAATAATATTGCCTTGATAATATATGTTCGAATAATAACGTTTTGATAATAAATTTAAATATTAACAATAAAATAATTAAAAAAATCAACCAACCTGGAACACAAATTTCAATATTTTCGTAGGATCCCTGACATGCGTGAATGAAACAAACAACGCGGAAAGCGTTTTTAATAAGCCGTGTACGATGATTGACTAAAGTTTTGGTCTTGGATATGACAAGTATTCGTATTTTTTGTTTTTGCTGTCAAATCCAAAAAATCTATTATTAAAGGTAAAATGGGCTCTGTAACCGTAAAAGGACCCAAACCTTAACCATAAAGATAAAAAAAAAAAAAAAAACTCCGATTCTCGGAGAAAAATCTCACCACCAAACAATTAGCCATTCGGTTAGCATGATCACGTTGAAATTTTGCAGCTCGCTCTCATCTCACCGTCACTCTAATTTCATTTTCGCCAGAATAAATTTCAATATCCATTTAAATAGATCGTGAATCTTTATTAAGACGTCGATCTCGTTGAAAACCTTTCCTAACTCCGATGGTCTACTTTTCAACAGGCCCTGCCCAATTCATTGCAACAACAGAGTCAGTGCCGACAATTCTAGTATCCCTAATGGACAGGAAAAATACTGCCACCGCATTTTCTTTTCTTTTGGGATAAGCACTGCCAGCACATTACTTTTATGGTCCCTCATAAGTGTCGGTATCTGCCAAAAATTGAAGGAATACAGGGCATAGGCCGTCAGATTGCTCAGCATAAACAACATAATTAACCATTAGTCCATTAAGCCAAATTAACTCAGCAGCCTTCCCTTTTTTTTTTTTGGGGGGGGGGGGTGTGTGGGGCGCTAAAACCACGGATTTTATTGGACAGATTTGATATGTCTTTGCACCCAATATACACCATAATCCAAGAAAGCCACCATTTTCAGTGAAGCACCTGAATCTGAGTCCTAGACAAACAACATGCTGAAACAACTCTTTAAAACAGGGGCACCCACTGAGCGGTAAAATTCTCCTTCGCGATTAACTCCAGCTTTAACTAAAGCCTCGGCCATTCAATTAGCATCGCCCTGAATCTTCAGAAACTTCTCTGTTAAAACTTCCATATCATTAAGAATAAGAAAGCTTTAGTCGCAAGTTCCACGGTCTGTTGATTACCTTGACTACCAAATTATAGACAACAAGGGAGTCTTTGTTTCAATTAATAATCCAGCAAGAACTGATCTTGCTGATTTAAACACCTCCAATGCAAAGTTTAATTGCTGAGAATTCGGCACCATTAGCATCCAAGAGAGACCCAGTAACGCCAGAAATCTGCTATTTGTGATCTCTCAAACACACCACCACAGCCCGCTACATTTCCCGCCAGTGGTAAAATCGACCCATTCCCCATTGCTAATGAAAGGGTTAAATTAAATATTCATTTAGTTCTATACTTTAATCTAATTTTTAAATTTGTATCAAAAAAATTAATTGTTAACTTGATATTTGCATTTTCATTTTGTCATAAACGTTGATTCGTTAAACTAATATCATTAGTTAATATTAACGTGACTTGAAAAAATTAATGAAAACTTGATACGTGACAAAAAAAATATTTTAATATTTATTTTTATAAATTTGAATTTATTATTTAATCACAGTATATTATTTTATCATGTGTTAAACTCTTATTAATTATGTTTTACTTTGATAGTATTTAACTAGCAGCGTTAGTTTAAATTGTTAACATGCATTAATGGAATAAAAATTTAAATATCAAATTAATAAATTTTTTTTAATATCAAACTAAAAATTGAATTAAAGTATAGTAAATGAATATTTAACCATTAGTGAAAACAATTGAAATCGTTTACCTCCACTCGCTCAAAAGAACATCCATTTCTTTCCCAAACAAATCTGAGTATCAAAATCTAACTGTATTAAAAGTCTCCTGTTATACCAACACCACCTGACCACCTCATGCATTCACTGATCTCACTATACGTTGCATATGACGCTATCAAATTCCCAGTAATCCATCTTACCTTCGATCACTAGGGTCCTCCTCGGTTCTACGTATGATATTGGACAACTTCATAAAAAATAAAATTTATCAGAATATACAACATATTAAGTGTATATGGTCCATCACCGATGCAAAATTTAGCAATCATTGTACGTATGATCTAGACCCACTTCATAAATAACAAGCTTTAAGTTACGAATACGTTGTATCAGCCAGCATATACGACCTAATCATATGGTTCATCATTAAGTCGCATCGACTTAGTATTCATTGTACGTATGATCCAGACCATTTCACAAACGTTGTTTCCACGTGGTTGAATTGACATTTATCAGAATATACGACATATTAAGTGTATATGGTCCATCACCGATGCAAAATTTAGCAATCATTGTACGTATGATCTAGACCCACTTCATAAATAACAAGCTTTAAGTTACGAATACGTTGTATCAGCCAGCATATACGACCTAATCATATGGTTCATCATTAAGTCGCATCGACTTAGTATTCATTGTACGTATGATCCAGACCATTTCACAAACGTTGTTT